>PVLC010006868.1:0-19062 GCA_004027655.1 Graphiurus murinus
CAGTACTGGGGATTGAACTCAGGGGCATTCTACCTCCGAGGTATACCCCCAGCCCTATTTTTTATTCTTTTATTTTGAAACAGGGTCTCACTAAGTTGCGGAGTGCCTCACTAGATAGCTGAGGCTGGCCGCGAACCCGGATCCTCCGGTCTCAGCCTCCCAAATGCTGGGATTACAAGCATGCGCCACCATGCCCAGCCACATGATGTACTTTCACAAATATATCAAAGTCAATCACTAAACTGAACTTTAGAAGGAGGACGGGCGAGGGAGTGGGGTGGGAATTGGGGAAGGGGTTAAATGAGAAATGTGTGCATATATGCCTTTATCAGCTTGTACCTAACAAAGATGTATGATTACAATGCACCAATTAATAAAAACAAAAATAGGGCTAGGGGTATAGCTTGGAGGTAGAATACCCCTGGCTTCAATCCCCAGTTCCACCAAAAAAAAAAAAAAAAAAAAGTGCTAGTAAAGCTGGTAGATGTTGGAAAAGTTTAATAATTATAATTATGTCAAACTAAAAAATTGGCACTCATAAATTATTGAATAGAGTATAAATAGCTTCATCTTTTTAGGAAGAAAGTTTGGCAGTATCTGTCAATTTTTTTAATTTTATTTTTTTAATTGATGCATTGTAATCATACATCTCTGTTAGGTACAAGCTGATAAAGGCATACATGCACACATTTCTCATTTAACCTTTCCCCAATTCCCACCCCACTCCCTTGCCCTCCCTCCTTCTCACATTAGTATCTGTCAATTTTAAATGTACACACTTCTGAATCAGGAGTTTCATTTTTATATATCCATAATACAGAAACACTCATAGGTTCATATAGACTATGAATATTACATGTCTTGAAAACAAAGAAATGTGTGAAGAATTGAAAGTAATCTGAGTGTTCATTAGAGTAGTTAAATTATATTATGTGCTTTAATAGTCTTAGACACTGTAAAAAAAAACCCACAAAGCATAGATATAGATGTACTTCTTTAGAAAAATCTTAAGCTATTTTACATGAAAAAACAAGACGCTGACCAATAATGTGATTTCACTCATGAACCGATACTCTCAGAAAAACCTCATACATAAGTGCAGAGAAAAAGTCTGAAAGGGAGGGTATGCACCAGTCTATAAGTGGTATGGGAAAATTGTTAGCTGATGAATGAGCTTGAATTTGATTTGGGGGCAAAGTTAATAGCAATGTTGGGAGGTATATTTCTGAGTATAAACAGGTACAACCTTTGTGACACACCACATAATAAGAAAAGGTAAAAAGGTTTAACTTGAGTGATTATGATTGGTCTTGTTAGGACCATATCTGCTAGCTAGATAGCCGTAATTTATGGTGTGTACGCGAGCGTGTGTGTGACTGGGGATTGAACCCAGGGGTATTCTACCTCTGCTACACCCCCTGCCCTCTTTTTATTTTGAAATTGGGTCTAAGTTGTGGAGGGCCTTACAACTTTACTGAGGTGGCCTCCAACCTGTGATCCTCCTGTCTTAGCCTCCCAAATACTGGGATTAAAGCATGTACCACCACATCCAGCTCTGCGTAGTTTTTAATAGTACCTCCTTTCACTTGGAAAAGCTTTCTAATTGGCATCTAAAGTTATTGGTACTTTTAGAAATAACAATTTCAAAGCTGTAATCCCAGTACTTGAGAGGCTGAGACAGGAGGATCTCAGGTTCAAGGACAGCTTCAGAAACCTAGGGAGACTCTCAGAGACTCTCAGCAACCTAGCAAGACCCTGTTTCAAAACAAAAAAATAAAAAAGGGATGTGGGTTTTACTCAGAGGTAGAATGATCCTGGGTTCAATTCCCAGTACCCAAAGGAAGAAGGAGAGGGAGAAAGTAATTATTTTATATAGTGTTGGATCTGAAACTGTGATAAAGTAGGTTAAAGAAGTGAGAATTATACCAGTGACTCTTAATCTTTATAAACATACCTACTGATAAAGATGATTTTATTGTACTTTATTTTTTGAGTTTCTATTACAGAAAAAAAAACTTTTAAAAATATAAAACTGTATCTGTAGGGCTCAGTTATAGCCCTGCCATTGTAGCTCAGTAGTAAAGCATTTACCTAGTATGTGCAAGACTCTGGACTTTATCCCTAGCACCATTAAAAAAAATTACAATTGTCAACTTATTTTCCATATGCCTAGATATTTTGCTTCCCTTCCCACTTTAATATCAGAAACTAATTTTTCTTTCTTTTTTGTTATGCTGGTGATCAAATGCAAGGCCTTGAACATGCAAGGCAAGTACTATACTACTGAGCTGTACCTGCAGCCAACAAGGTAAAATTCACAATGTCTGACATCCAGTCAAAATTACTAAGTCTGCAAAAACAGGAAAATGCAAACCATAATCAAGAGGAAAATCACTTAAAATTGGCCCAAAGATAACACAGATGATCAATTGATAGTAATTAAAACAGTTTATGACTATTGGAGAAGCCAGATGAAAAATTGAACATGTTAAGTAGAAATATATTCTAGATTAAAATTATAACGTCAGAGATAAAGACACACTAGATGCCAAAGAAGAGATTAGTGGACATGAAGATATAGTAATAGCCAGACATGGTAGCATACCTATAATCTCAGTACTTGACAGGCTTAGACAGGAGGATCACAGATTCAAGGCCAGCCGCAACTACTTAGAGTGAGGCCCCCCACAACTTAGACTGTGTTTCAAAATAAAAAACAATATAGAACTAGGGCTGTTTCTCAGAGGAAGCGTGCCCCTGGATTCAATCCCCAGTAACTCCCTTCACATAGACACCAATAGAAATAATCTAAAATGAAAGAAGAGAATTTTTTTTTTTTTTTTTAAAGGATGAGCTAAGCCAGGCATGGTGGCGCATGCTTGTAATCCCAGTACTTGGGAGGCTGAGACAGAAAGATCACAGGTTCGTGGCCAGCCTCAGCTATGTAGTAAGCCCCTCTGTAACTCAGCGAGACCCTGATTCAAAATAAAGAATAAAAAATAGGGCTGGAGATTGGAGGTGTAGGTCAGAGGTGGAATCCCCTTGGGTTCAATCCCCGGTACCACAAAAAAAAAAAAAAAAAAAAAAAATTAAAAAGGATGAACTAAAAAAGCATTTGAAGAAATAATCACCATTTCCCAAATTAGATAAAAGTTATCCATAAAACACAATAAATAAAAGATGAGTAAAACTTTATGAAGTAAATATCATAACCAAATTATTTAAGACAAGTTATAAAGTGAAAACAAATCTTAAAGCAGCCAAAGAAAAACAGAACAAACATAAGAATAATGTATTTCTCATCAGAAAAAATGTAAGGTAGAAGACAATAGAGTAATACCTTTAAAACACTAAAAGAAAAACATAACAAACTAGTATTCTTTACCCAGTGGAACTATCTTTTAAAAACAAAGTTAAATAAAGATTTTGCACATTCAAAGTGAGAGAGGATTTATCATCTTCAGTCCTCTCTAAAGGAGAAGTTAAATGGAATTCTTCAAATAGAAGGGAAATTAAACACATGGAAACCTAGACCTTCACAAGGAACTAAAGAGTACCAGAAATGGTGACTACATGAGTAAATATGCAACATGTTTTTCTTACTATATAATTTTTTAAAAGACAATTGATGGTTTAACAAAAATAATCACAATGATTGTGGGGTTTGTAACATGTAAAAGTAAACTGTACAGTAACATAAAATTACAAAAAAATCAAAAAAAGAGATTGCATATTTATTGCAAGGTTCCTTCCCTTATACCTGAAATAATATAACTTAAAGGTAGACTTGATAAGTAAAAGATGTATATTATAGACACTAAAGCAACCACTCAGCACAACAAAGAATTATAGCATATAAGCCAGTGAAACAGATAAAGTGGTAAAAGAAATAACCCAAAACAAAACAGGTAAAGAAAAAGAAAGAAACAATACAAGTCACTGAATCATGCAGAAGTGTTCAGGGGTGAAATATACTGAGGTCTGCAACTTTGAATGTCGTAAAAATGGATTAAGGAATATATGTGATAAAGAAAAACTCAGTTTAAAGTCTAGATGGCAAATATGAGTGTTTACTGTTCATTCATTTCAGCTCTCCCATAGGATTGGAATTTTTAATAATAAAACATAAAATCCTAACATGATTTATTATAAAAATTTTCTTACAAGAGAGTGAAATGTCCCAGAATGTGCTTTTAGACTAAATACTAATAATAGGTGGTAATGAAGTTTTATTTTCTTAACAGCAATTATAAATAAAGATACATAAGACCTTGCTTCACAATATTGATACATTTGTTAATCTTAGAAATTGGCTATTTGAAGCCAGGCATGGTGGTACATGCATGTAATCCCAGTATTTAGGAGGCTGAGACAGGAGGATTACAGGTTCGTGACCAGCCTCAGCTACTTAGTGAGGCCTTCCACAGCTTAGTGAGAACCTGTTTCAAGATAAATAATAAAAATTATGGCTGGGGTGTGTGGCTCGGAGGTAGAATGCCCCTGGGTTCAATGCCCAGTACCACAAAAAAAAAAAAAAAAAAAAAAAAAAAAATAGGCTAGGGGTATAACTTGGAAGTAGAATGCCCCTAGGCTCAATCCCCAATTCTGTTGGGGGAAGGGGAGGAAGGAAGGAAAGCTATTTGAGATTTTTCTGGTCAAATTTGATATTAAAATGTGACATCACTAATGATCTCTGAAGTACTTCTAATGATTGACTCTTGATATTTCAAGATGAAAAGACTTGACAGTTTTATATAATCTAGTTAATGTCACTTTTAAAGACAGATACAAATTTCTGGTTTTTATTATTGGGGTCATAATAATCAAATGGATAGTACTTATATTAAAAGAAGTTGGTTTTTTTTTGTTTTGTTTTGTTTTTCGGTACTGGGGATTGAACTCAGGGGCGTTCTACCTCCGAGCTATACCCCCAGCCCTATTTTTTATTCTTTATTTTGAAACTGAGTCTCACTAAGTTGCGGAGTGCCTCACTAGGTAGCTGAGGCTGGCCGCGAACCCGGATCCTCTGGTCTCAGCCTCCCGAATGCTAGGATTACAAGCGTGCACCACCACGTCCGGCTTAAAAGAAGTTTTAAAAGACATGGATGGTAAACAATAGTATGAACATCTAGTAAATCCTGGTTCAAACTGATTTTATTTACTTATTTTTTTGCGGTACTGGGGGTTGAACTCAGGGGCATTCTACCTCTGAGCTACACCTCCAGCCCTATTTTTTATTCTTTATTTTGAAACCGAGTCTCACTAAGTTGCGGAGTGCCTCACTAGGTAGCTGAGGCTGGCCGCGAACCCGGATCCTCCAGTCTCAGCCTCCCGAATGCTGGGATTACAAGCGTGCGCCACCACGCCTGGCTTTTCAAACTGATTTTAATAAAAAAAGATAATTTAAAATTTGGACTGCATGTTTGCTGACTTAAAGGAATTACTGATTTTTATGTATGGTAATGGTTTTGTGGTTAACTGTTTTAAGTCCTTTCAGGGATGCACAATGAAATATTTGCAAATTAAATTATGGATTGCCCTGAATTGTTTCAAAATAATACAAAATAGGAAGAAGTGAGTGGTGTATTAGATGAAACTAGACTGGCTACGAGTTGATATGGTTGAAGTTGGGTGATGAATACATGGAGATTTATTATACTATTATGCCTATTTTGGTGTATGTTTGAAATTTTCCACAATAAAAAAATTTAAAGAAAGATACAGGTTAAATTCAACTTGTTCAACATGACCTGAGAACCTAACTACCATTTATTACAATGTTTCTATTGAAAACATTTTCCAGATATTTCTGACTTATAAGGAAATGTTGGAAGGCAGCATATCTTAGTTGAGGACTACTGTTTTTTAACATAGTCTTAATTACAGTCCTTTCTTATACCAAATCTTGTACCAATGTTCCTTTTGTACTTCCAGTATCCAAAGAAATGAAAAAGTATGCATCAAGGAGAGAAGAAGAGAGAGCTGGACTAATAAAATCCTCTCTTCCCTCACCTACTTTCTCTAATATTTATAAAGGAATATAATTTTTTCTTAGAAATATAAAAGAAAAAAAAGCACAGTTGCCTAAGATCTCATAAAATTGTACATTATCATGTGGAAATTTGAGCTGGGACTGTGGCTCAGTGGCAGAGTGCTTGCCTATCATGCATGAAGCCATGGGTCCTGGGTATAATCCCCAGTACCAGGAGAAATCTAAGGTAAACTGAAATAATTATTAACTAAATATATGTTTAAGACATATTTTCTAGAGTTCAGTTAACATCAAAGAGGACACTTCAAAGAATTAGTATTAGGGAAAATGTAAAATAATATCCTATTCTTATTGTTCAATAAAATCTGTGAAATATTTGTTTTAGGTTTCTGATACAAAAAGAAAATAATTGTGCAGAGTGATTCTTGGGATTTTCATCTCAAAAGTTCTATCTGTACATGATTGAAAATGCCTTTTTAATATCTAATGTCAGGTTTAGAAGATAAAATCCAAAAGTTAAAAATGAAATAGAGGTCTAACTTAGAAAAATACATTTTAGGATATCAGTTCACAAGATGAATTACTAATTTGGATAAAATCCAAGTTTAAGCAGAATTAATGAAATTTCCCTGAAAGGGTACTTGGATGGCTAATACGCCAAATGTTGTTCAGTTACAAGACTGAATGTTAATTTTTAAGACTGAATGTTAATTTTTAAATTAAAATTTTGATAAAAGTGATATAACCATGTTGACATTATTAAAAAACTTGAGAAATAGAGAAAAGATAAAAGTTACCATAATCTCACCATCTTAACACAGTCTCTCATGAAATTTTAATGTTTTTTTTTTCTGCTTTTTTCATATGTATATTTTAAGTACTGAGTTCTATAGCTAAATGTGATTCTAAAGCTCTTTGGAGTACGTAAGAGTCTCATGATTTCATGTATTGTCTTGAAGTTTTATAAGTTTTAGTTCCTTATAAGTTTATAAGTTTTATAAGTTTTAGTTCCTTTGATTCACACACATTAAAAGACCAGAAAGAGACGCTGTATTTCTTAATCTAGAGTACATGTTTTTCCTATAAGTCTCTCAATTATGTTGAGGCTATAATTCAAAGAGTGATTCTACATAGTGTTTTTCTGCTTGTTCTTTAGATAAGAGGAGCTAAAGTTTCAACTTTAGTTCCAGGCCAACTTCATTGTCCTGAGTTAACCACCTTAGATTCTAAGTCTAGACTATTGACATTATAACAGCAACATCCTTAGAATGGAACAATTCAGAGTGAATGTATAGAAGAAAATACATGACTAAGGAAACCAAAACAGATTCAGAGTTATGGCAGTGATTAAGGAAACAGTACTGTTTCTATATCTGATAATATTATGGACTGAATGGTTGTATCCTCTCAAAATTTTTATGTTGAGCATTAACCCCAGTGTAATGGTATTTTGGAGGTTGAGGCTTTTGGGACATAATTTGGTTAGAATGAGGTCATGAGGGTGGAGCCCCACAATGAGATTAGTGTTCTTATAAGAAGAGGAAGAAACCAGGCTTACTTGCTTTCTGCTGTATGAGAATTCAATGAGAAGATAGCCATCAGAGAGCCAGAAAAAAGTCCTCAAGATTTCTCCATCCTGGCATCCTGGTCTTGGACTTCTCAGTCTGTAGAACTGTTAGAAATAGTGTCTGTTTTTTAAGCCACCCAGATAATGGCATTTTGTTATAGTAGTCCCAGAGTAATACAGTGGTTGATACTAAGAAATGGGGTGTTGCTGTAAGAAATGTAGAAGCAGCTTTGGAAATAAGTAAGGCTGAAAAAGTGTTCAGATGCATACTAGAAAAAGCTGAGATTGTCATGAAGGACTGCTAAAGACAGTTCTGGTGAGGACTCACTCAGAAAAGAGGAGAGCTGGAGACAAAGCCTCCATCTTCTTATATGATACAAAAGTAATCCTGAACAGAATTTTGGTAGGAACAAACAGTAAAGACTGTTCTCATGAGGTCTCAGGTGGAAATGAGAAATATGTTATTGGACAGTGGAGAAAAGATGATCTTTGTTATAAAGGGACAAAAAACTGCTCAATTTATGTTTTTGTAGAAAACACAAGTCCTTTTTTTGTAGAGGGTAAAACTTTTGAACTATGAAATTGGACATTCAGCTAAGGAAACTAGGCAAAATGATGAGGGAGTTGTGGCTTGGTTTTCCCTCACTGCTTGTAGTAAAATGCAGGAAGAATGGATTGAAGAAAGAGTTGTTAAGAAAGAAGGAATCAGAACTTAGAGATTTGGAGAATTCTCATTCTGTCCATATTGCCAAAAATGAGAAAGCTTGTTTGAAAGAGACCAAGAGCGATTACTGACTGGCCATTTGCTAAGGTGCAGTTAGTGTGAATGTGAACCACAGACTTGATCAACCATCTCAACATAAGCTAGGAATAGAGAGAGGATTATACAATCAGAAACATTGCCAGCTTGGACTAAAAGAAACAGAAAACAAGACGGTATAAAGGAAAGCTGAACATGTGTTGTCCTTCAAGAAAAGGGAAGAAGAACCCCAAAGGTGATTCTGAAATCATCAGAATTGCCACTCCTACCACCTCTGATTTAAAAGATTGGTGTGACTGCTGGCCAGCAGAGTGGTCAGAGCCTTTTGCAGAGAGCTGTATAGGCAGAGCTTCAGCAAGCAAAAGGGATGGGCCATCTTGTCAAGCCATGAAAATGATACTGCCATTCCAGGGTTCCTAGAGGGCAGGGCTGTTGCCCTAGTGTTTTGGAAAGCAGAGCATTGAACTAAAACTGATTATTCTCAAACTTTCGGTTCTAATGGTATTTGCTTTGCTGGGTTTTGGACTTGTTTGGGATCCATCACCCATTTCTTCTGTTTTCTTCTTTTTGGGTTTGGGAATATCCATTCTATGCTTGTCCCCCACCATTATATCTAGTAAACACATAACTTACCCAGTTTCACAGGTTCAAAGCTGCAAAGGAATTTTGCTTCAGGATAAATCATATGAATTTCAATAATATCTGATTAGATGAAACTTTGGACTTTATTATTGATGCTGGAACAAGTTAAGACTTTGGAGGCTATTGGAATGAAATGAAAAGAAAATGATGGGATCAGGGGTATAATGTTATAGACTGAATATATGTGTATTCCCCAAATTGATATGTTGAAGGAAACCCTAGGAGGTAAAGCCTTTGGGAGATAATTAGGCTGAAGATGAGGTCATGAAGGTGGAGCACACATGATGTAATTAATGTTCTTATTAGAAAAGGAAGAAGCACCAGAGCTTCCTATATACTTCATGAGAATTCAGTGAGAAGACAGCCATCTGAAAGCCAAGAAGAAGGCCCTCACAGAGAAGAACCAGATCTGCCAGCATCTTGATCTTGGACTTCTCAGCCTCCAAAACTGTGAGAAATAAGTGTTTTTAAGGCATCTGGTATGTGGTATTTTGTTATAGCAGGCTAAGATAAAATAGTCTGCAGATGTTTTTTTGTTTGTTTGTTTTTCTCATTCCGAAGATTGCCCTTTCCCTCTGTTGATTTTGTCCTCTGATGCACAAAAATTTATACGTTTGATTAAGTCCCATTTATCTCTTTTTTTGCTTTTGTTGTGTATGTTTTTGCTGTCTTATCTAAGAAATCATCTCTTATGTCAGGAGGCTTTTTCTGCTGTGTTTTCTTCTAGGAGTCTTAATAGTTTGTTTGTTTGTTTTATGTGATGTAAAAGTCCAACTTTATTCTTTGGCATGTGGATAACCAGTTTTCAAGTTGTTGAAAAATACTGCCCTTTTCCACACTTAATGGTCTTGTATTCTTGTCGAAGTTTGTTTCAGCATATATTAGTCCTTTCTGAGCTCTCTAATCTGTTGGCCTGTTTTTGTCTTCCTTTATGCCAATATCACAGTTTTGATTACTGTAGCTTTGTAATATGGTTGAATTTTTCTATTGCAAAAAAAAATGCTTTTGAGATTTTGATAGGGATTGCACTGTATAAATGTCTGTGAGTATTATGGATATTTTCAAAATATGAAGTTTTCCATACATTAGCATGGGATATCTTTCTTCTTATTTGTACCTTTAATTTCTTTCAGCACTAATTTATTGTTTCAGTGTCCCAAGTCATTCACCTTCTTGGCTAAGTTATCTCTAAGTATTTTATTCTTTTTGGCACTATTATAAATGGAATCTTCTTGTTTTCTTTTTCAGATTGCTCATTGTAAATATATAATAACAACTCTTTCATGTGTTGATTCTGTATTCTGCAACTTTACTCAATTTCTTTATGAATTCTGACACTTTGATGGAATCTTTAGGATTTCTACATATAAGATAATATCTGTAAATATCATTTTACTTCTTTCTTTCCAAGTTAACTGACTTTTATCTCTTTTTTCTTGCCTAACTGCTCTGGCTAGAACTTCCAGATTATGTTGAATAACAGCAGCAGAAGTAGGCATCCTTACCTTGTTCTTGATCCTAGAGGTAAAGCTTTTAGTCAAATATGAACTTTCCTGTGGGGTTTTCATATATGGCCTTTAGGTTGAGAAAGAGCCTTTCTGCTCCACTGTGTTTGGTTTTTCATAAAAGGTTCATAGAGTATTTCAAATGCTTTTTTGAAATCGAGATAATTATGTGATCATTATAGTTTTTTAAACATTTAATTGAAGTATAATATACACAGAGAAGTGCATATATATGTATATATATATACATATATATATACACACACACACACACAACTCAGTTAATAATTCAGTAGCAATGACCATATAACAGCTTGTGAGATCAAGACAGAACAGTACCAGCACTCTAGAAATGGTCTTCAGTCCTCTCATCCACATCCTTTCTTCCTTCCCAAAGGCAATGACTTGCCCTGACTTATAAGAATGTAAATTGCTTTCATCTGTTTTTGAACTTTAAAGATGTGCAATAGGCCATCTTTAAAGGTGCCAAAAACATACACCGGAGAAAAGACTGTCTTTTCAACAAATGGAGCTGGAAATACTGTAGAAGAAAGGAATTAGACCCCAATCTCTCACCCTGCAAAAGAGTCAACTCAAGATGAATAAAAGACCTAGAAATTAGACCAGAGACTTTGCAATCACCAGAAAAGGGCAATAGGATCAACTCTCTAACATATAGGCACTAGTAGAAACTTCCTCAATAAGACCTGCAAAGCTCAGGAAATAAAATTGAGAATCAGCACATGGAATAACATTAAATTAGATTCTGTGCAGCAAAGGAAATATTCAAGAGCCTGAAAAGAGAGGAGAAAATCTTGGCCAGCTACTCTGATAGAGGACTAATATCTAGAATGTACAAAGAACTTAAAAAACCTAACACCACCCCCCCCCCGTAACCCAATTTAAAAAAATGGGCAATTAAACTGAATAGACACTTCTTAGAAGACATACAAATAAATATATGAAAAAATGTTCAATATTACTAGCAATCAGGGAAACACAAATCAAAACTATGCTGAGATTTCATCTAACTCCTTAGAATGACAATCATCAAAAATACAAGTAATAATAAATGTTGGCAAGGATGTGGGGAAATAGGAATCCTATATACTGTTGTTAGGATTGCAAATTAGTATAGCTTCTATGATTCTCAATGTGGAGGTTCCTCAGAAGACTGGAAATGGAACCACCATATAACCGAGTTTCACCATCCTGAGTACCTTTCCAAAGAAACTAAAGCCAGAATGTTATAATGATACACAATTTACAATAGCCAAAATTATGGGATCAGCCTAGGTGTCTGTCAAAAGATGGATGGATTATGAAACTGTGGTATGTTTTTCCATTTACATAGTGGAATTTACTCAGCTATAAAGAACAGAATTATGTCATTTTCAAGAAAAAGGATGGAACTAGATTCCATCCTAACATAATGGATATGTTAAGTGAGATTAGCCAGTCTCAGAAAGTAAAGGGTTGTGTGTGTGTGTGTGTGTGTGTGTGTGTGTGTGTGTATGTGTTCTTTCATTTGTGGAAGCTAGAGAAAAATTGGGAAAAAAGAGACAAGATGAATGAGGAGAGATAGCAGTAGAATAGTGGAAGGGCTTTGAGGAGGGGAAAAGGAGACTTGATAAAGAAAATAGTTCAAATAATGCTATGTACATATATGAAATTATCAATCTTAATAATGTATACTGAAGGGGAGGGAGTGTGGTGGAATTTGGAGGGAAACACACAAGTACTGTGTACATGTATGTTTCTATTCACTCAAACTTCAGTATGATGTATAATATAATGCACCAATAAAGTATATTTTTAAAAAGTTGTGCAATGTATATTTTTCACTTATACTGCATTTGTGAAATTTATTCATGATATTTCCTATATCACTAGTTCATTAATTTTCATTGCTATATTCAGCTTGTTGTATGAACCACCCATAGTGGATTTATAAGGGAGCATTTAGGTTGTATGCCTTTTGGGGCTATTACCAAATTATGCTGCTGTGAGCTTTTTTGTACTTGTCTTTTGATCCACATGTATGTGGTACAAACTTTTGGTACATACTTGGAGTTTAATAGCTGAATCATAACTGGGTCATAGAATATGCATTTGTTCAACTTTGGTAGATATTATAAAATGTTTCTAAAGTGGTTTTTTATGTGTTTTATTCCCACTCTATAATGAGTTTGCCAGTTACTCCATTCATAACCTTACTACCACTTGATATATTCAGTCTTTTTCATACTAATATTAAGTGTATAGTGATGTCATGATTTTTATAGCTTTTTCCTACTAGTTAACGAGTAGTGAATCTTGTATGTTTACTGACATCTATGAAGAGCATATCAAGTCTTCTGTTATTTTACAATTTTAATTTGTGGGAGGCCTGTAAATATTCTAAATATGTGCTCTTTGTTAGATATATATATATTATAAATATCTTCTTAGTCTGTGGCTTACATTTTCAAAATATTTTTAAATGTAATATTTAATTTAATGAAGTCTATTATATTTTTTCTTTATAATTTAAGAAAGATATTTTATAACAAATAAGAAATCTTTCTCAAGCTAGGCATGGTGGCACACACTTGTAATCCCAGTACTTGGGAGGCTGAGACTGGAGGATCTGGCTTTGCAGCCAACCTCAGCTACTTAGTGAGGCTCTGTTTCAAAATAAAGAATAAAAAATAGTGCTGATGTATCTCAGAGGTAGAATGCCCCTGGGTTCAATCCCCGGTACTGCTAAAAAAAAAAGAAATCTTTCTCCATCCCGTGGTTAAGAAGATATTTAGTTCACTTTTCCTTTTTCTTTTTTTTAATCTCTGTGACCAAAATACCTAACAGGAACCACTTAGAGAATGAAGTTTACTTTGGCTCAAGGTTTTAGAAGTTCAGTCTATAGTATGCCTGCTCCAAGGCAGAAACATTGTGGTAGCAGGGCATGGCAGATGGCAGATGCTCAATTCATGGCAGCCAGAAGCAGAAAGAGGGAAAGAGGAGAGGGCCAGGAATAGAGTCCTCAAGGCCAGCCCTCAGTGGCCCATCTTCTCCAGCCATGCCCCACCTCTGAACATTGCTGCATTGGAGACCAGGCTTTCAACCTTGAGCTCTTGCTGGGGGAACTTTCCAGATTCAAACCAAAATATGTATTATCTTTTAGAAGTATTTTTTAAGAGATGGGGATATAGTTCAGTGGTAGGGTGCTCGCCTAGCATATGTGAAGCCTTGGTTCAATTCCCAGTACCCCCTTCCCAAACACACACACAAACAGAATTATTTTTTGTTTTACCTTTCACATTCAGATCTATAATCTGTATGGCACTATTATTTTTTAAATATTGTTTAATTTAACACAAATTTTAGACTTAAAAAAGTTGCAAGAATATTAAAAAGATATCCAGGTTTTCTTCACCCAGATTCCCCAGATGTTACTATTTTAATATATTATTACTACATTATTAAATATTGATACATAGATATAAATAGATATGTGCTAGAGCCTACTTAATTACCAAGTTGGTTGTTATATATTTTTACTTTTAGCTTGAAATCGGCCCTGGAGTGGGGTATTTACTCCATTAACAAACACTACAAATTATTTCTACTCTTTTTTTACATATTATTAAATATTATATCAAAAACAAAAATAGATGGCATAACTTAAATCAAGAGGCTCTTGTCACAAGATGAGAATGTAGAAAGTATAGTAACAAAATTAGAAGAAATGAACAGAAGGAAGCTGCCAGTATTCTCTGCACAAAGAATGAAAGGAATTTCTAGGTTTTTGAATGCAACACTTGAGTTAAGGACTGAAGTTTCTGATTTGTAAGTGTAAATAAAACCAACTACTTTGCATAGAATGCGATGGATATAATCAATAAGAAACCAGCTCATAAATGAAACTTTGGTGGATTGTTTTTTTTTGTGGGGTTTTTTTTTTTTTTTTTTTTTTTCAGTACTGGGGATTAAACTCAGGGGCATTCTACCTCCAAGCTACACCCCCAGCCCTATTTTTTACTTTATTTTGAAACCGGGTCTCACTAAGTTGCGGAGTGCCTCACTAGATAGCTGAGGCTGGCCGCGAACCCGGATCCTCCGGTCTCAGCCTCCCAAATGCTGGGATTACAAGCGTGCGCCACCACACCCGGCTCTTTTTGTGGGGTTTTTTTGTTTTGTTTTTTGGGGTTTTTTTTGTTGTTGTTTTTTTGCGGTACTCAGAATTGAACTCAGGGGTATTCTACCTCCGAGCTATACCCCCAGCCCTATTTTTTATTCTTTATTTTGAAACAGGGTCTCACTAAGTTGTGGAGGGCCTCACCAGGTAGTTGAGGCTGGCCACGAACCTGGATCCTCCAGTCTCAGCCTCCCAAATGCTGGGATTACAAGTGTGTGCCACCACGCCTGGCTGCTTTGGTGTTTTAAAGAATAAAACTAAAGATAATACCTTAAGCGGAATGGTAATACTAAAATATAGCATGTGACTTCATACCCAACCTGCCATAGCATTCACTATTCTTAGATTTCCTCTCTGTTTCTCTTAAAACCAAACTACAGTTTTATCCTGTTATAGTCTCAATTTAATAATGGTGGTTTTCAGTTTTAGTTAAGCATATTATATAGGATGTTGTGAATAGAATACAATGACAAAATAAAAAGGGCTCAGTGGTTTTTATTTTTAAATTTTTTTAAATAAGTTTCTTACTAATTAGAACAATCAGCAGGGTGTGGTGGTGTATGCCTATGTTCCCAACTTTTTAGGAGGCTGAGGTAGGAGGACTGCTTGAGCCTAGGAAATTTGGGACCACCTTGCAATATAGCAAAGCTCCATCTTAATTAAAACAACAAGAAAGTAAAACATTTTTGATCTCCCCCCCCTCAAAAAAAAAAGAAGGGTGGGAGGGGAATTACTTGCAAAGTCTCTTTTTAATCTGGTGTTACTTCTGTGGAAATGTTTCTTCTTACACTAAATCTTGTGAGATGCAAGAAGGAAAATACATTGACTCTTTCCTGTTTTATAATTCTTTGGTATTCTACAGAGGGAAGTTATTTGATACAATTTTAAATACTCAGCATCTTTATTGGACTTGAAGTAATTCAACAATAGAAATTATGCCAGAAGTTTTTTCATACACACACACACACACACACACACACACACTTTTTCAAGAGACAGTTAAATGATATAAAATGTCCTATATTATGTTTTTTTATTACTATTATTATTATTCGTGCATTGTAAGCATACTTCTTTGTTAGGTACAAATTGATAACGACATATGTGCCCACATTTCTCATTTGACCCCTTCCCCAGATTCCCACCCCACTCCCTCGCCTTCCCTCTCTCTCAAGTTCAGTTTAGTGAGTAACCTTGATGAACATTAGGGTGTCCCCCCCATCTACCCCCCCCTTTGGTTAAATCAACTTCTTTGTTTATCGAGGGTCTCTCCTTTTCCATCTGGAGACCCTCTTATGCCCCATCTTCTCCCTAGCATCCACATATTAGGGAGAACATATGCTTCTTTACTCTTTGTGACTGGTTAATCTCACTTAACATAATGTTTTCCAGTTCCATCCATTTCCCTGCAAATAACATGATTTTGTTCTTCTTTATGGCTGAGTAAAATTCCATTGTGTACATATCCCATAGTTTTGTAATCCATTCATCTGTCCATGGACATCTTGGCTACTTCCATAGTTTGGCTATTGTGAATTGTGCAGCTATAAACATAGATACACATGCATAGGTCTGATAGTTTGGTTTTCATTCTTTTGGGTAGATACCCAGAAGTGGTATTGCTGGATCATATGGTAGGTTCATTCCCATTCGTCTGAGGATCCCCCATACGGTTTTCCAAAGTGGTTGCACTAATTTGCAATCCCACCAACAATGTATTAGAGTTCCCACTTTTCTACATCCTCGCCAGCAGTTGTTCGTGTTTTTTATGATTGCCATTCTGATTGAAGTTAGGTGAAATCTCAGGGTAGTTTTGATTTGCGTCTCTCTGATTGCTAATGATGTTGAACATTTCCTCATACATTTATTGGCCATTTGTATTTCTTCTTTTGTGAGGTGTCTATTTAGATCCTTTGCCCATTTTTTGATTGGGTTATTTATTTTCTTAGCTGTGAGTTTCTTGAGTTCTCTGTATATCCTAGATATTAGTCCTCTATCAGAAGAGTAGCTGGCAAAAATTTTCTCCCACTCTGTGGGCTCTCTGTTGAGATTCTTGATGGTTTTCTTTGCTGCACAGAAGCTCTTCAGTTTAATGCAATTCCATGTATTGATCTTCCTTTGAGTTGCTTGTGCTTTTGGAGTCTTGTTGAGAAAGATTTAAAGACATAAAATGTCCTATACTATGATTTTTAAATATGAAATCTTTAAAGAGATGCCTGTATTGAAAGTTTAACACACGTGCACACACGCACACACACTTTTTCAAGAGACAGTTAAATGATAAAATGTCCTATACTATGATTTTTAAGTATGAAGTCTTTAAAGAGAAGCCTGTATTGAATGTTTCATAAAGTCTTAGAGCAGTCTTTATATATCTAAATGGAAAGTTATTTTCAAGTTAAATCTATTTATGTGAGTTTCTGCAAAAATTCGGCTTTAAAATAACATGATTTTAATCTCATAAAAAGTAAATATCTTGACCCTTACCACTAAATTATAGAATACTATGGGCATCCAAAAATGTTTATCTTCCAGAGTAGGTTTAATAAAGTATTAGTAAGACTTAATAAAAATAAAAATGTTTGTGCTCAGGTTGCTCATCTTGGATGTGATTTACTGTTTTTTTAATTGCTGACATTTTATATAGGAAACTACTCTTGCCTGTGTCACATTTTTTCTTTTTACATGAGTGATTTTGTGTCTACAGTTAAAGATTTCTTTTTTTAAATTTTTTTTTAAAGATTTCTTAATGTATAGACTTTTCATCACTGAAATGATTTGGTTTATTATGAAGTAAATATCACTTAGAAAAGAGTAATAAAACCAGATGAACAAGTAATATAAGAGCAGAAAACCTAAAACTTGAAAGTTCTTATCCTAATCCCAAGCAGGTTATTCTACCATTTTGCTTCATCTGATGGAGCAATAAAAACTCATAATTCTTCTTGTGCCTCAAGACAAGTAGAGCAGTGATGAGGGGAATTCGGTCTTCATAATCACTTTGTCTACTCAGAAAAAAATCAGTGGTAGAATTGCCTAATTCAGTTGTTATATTTTAGTGCCTATCCCATTGTTTAGAGTAAGTAGTAGTTGTGGTTAAATTAAATAAATATTATGTAGAGGGAGGTGGAAGGGATGGAGAGATAGATAGTCATGGAATTCATATAGAATTTTGTGATATATTAGCTTTAATGTATCTTACTTTACTGACTGCTTTACAGATGGTTGGATCATAAGAAATATATTTCCTTAAATGCTCTGTTGACTTAAAAAAAATAGTCAACAGAGTATTGTAAAATTTCCTTTGACAAGAATATCTCTTTATGTTAAAGAATGAGATATATCTCGAATTGTTATATTTTAATATTGTATATACAAATGGCTATGTGTTTTTGTTTTTCAGAGTTGGAAAGTTATCCAGTGTATGAATGTCTTATTGATAATGGCAGAACATCCGCCACTACTGGATACAGCTCAGATCTTAAGTAGTGATATTTCTCTTCTATCTGCCCCTATTGTAAGTGCAGATGGAACGCAACAGGTAAGGACATTGAAATGTTTATTTCCTTATGTCTATTACATGTGCATTTCTTTCTGAAGAATGCAAAATTTAACACAGAATCAAACTTCATGATAATGGCTAATTCATATTTTGAACTTCAGTTCAAAACGTTTTGGTTTTGTGAGATGATAAAATAATGAAAATTTCTGAAGTTGCCTCTAAAGAGTCTCATTAATTAATGATCACATTTATTGTGTGTATATTTAGTTGCCATTAAATTTGGCTTATTTTCCTTTAGATAAACAAAATTGTTTTTACTTGTTTAACTGTGTATCTTAATGATGATTGTAAATCATATCAAGTCATTATGAATTTATGACTTAATTATACTATTAAATAACTATGTTATAAAATGATAAAGTTTTATCTTCTTTTTCTTTCCTTACCCCTCACCAGACCCTGTGCCTTCCAAAAGAAAATACATTATTCCTGAAAAGCTGATAGGTATCCCCAACTCAGGGCTTTAAAAATGTAGTTCTGTGTTTGCACTGACTCATTCTCTCAGTAACCCTAAAGGGATGGGAATAATGGGTTTTCATAAGTATCTATTTTACACCATGCAATGTACTTAATTCTCACAGCTAACTTACGTGGTATTTTGATATGGTAAGGGAGGAAACAAAGACTAAGGATATGACAAATGATAATGAGGAGGAAAAAGAACAGTTTGGGTACCTATGATGTAACAGACATTGTGGTAAGAACATTATGATCCTATTTAATTTTTTCAACAATTCTGGGAGGTAGATACACCTGTCATTTTTCAGATGAAACAAAAATGGGTTTCAGAAAGGCTAAATAACTTGATCAAGCTCGCACAAAGCTTGTGTTCCTATTCATATTGCCTCCTTGGGAAA
>PVLC010006868.1:19162-66702 GCA_004027655.1 Graphiurus murinus
TACTGGGGATTGAACTCAGGGGCATTCTACCTCCGAGCTATACCCCCAGCCCCATTTTTTATTCTTTATTTTGAAACCGAGTCTCACTAAGTTGCGGAGTGCCTCACTAGGTAGCTGAGGCTGGCCGCGAACCCGGATCCTCCGGTCTCAGCCTCCCGAATGCTGGGATTACAAGCGTGCGCCACCACGCCCAGCTGGAAATCTTTTTTTTAAAACATCATATTTTGTTGTTTTACAGATTTAGTATCTCTAATACATAATGATGATTTTCTTATAAAGGACTGCTCTCTTGACTTTGCTATTTAAAAAATCAGTAGTGCTGGGCATGGTGGACATGCCTGTAATCCCAGCTACTTGGGAGGTGAGGCAGGAGGATCACAAGTTTGAGGCCAGTTCCTGCAACCTGGCAAGACACTGTTTCAAAATAAAAGGGCTGGGGATATATAGAGCACCCCTGGTTTTAGGCCCCAATATTGCAAAAAAGGGGGTGAGAGGGAGGGTTCTAAATTTTTCTGTTTTGTGCAACTATGACATGTTTTAATTTTTATGTCATGGCTTAATTTTCACATGTGCTCAGCTTTTAGCAGCAACTTAATTTCACTAACTTGCTTTTTTTTTTTTTTGTGGTACCGGGGATTGAACTCAGGGGCATTCTACCTCCGAGCTATACCCCCAGCCCTATTTTTTATTCTTTATTTTGAAACCGAGTCTCACTAAGTTGCAGAGTGCCTCACTAGGTAGCTGAGGCTGACCGCGAACCCGGATCCTCCGGTCTCAGCCTCCCGAATGCTGGGATTACAAGCGTGCGCCACCACGCCCGGCTCCACTAACTTGCTTTTTATGGTCAAATTTAAGTCTAAGATTCTTTCCCATAAAAATAATAGATGTGGCAGGTATTAATTTACTTTGATGAGACTCTTGGAGTATCTTCTTTTATCAGTTATTGCCTCAGGCCAGTCACTGGTTTCAAGTTGTCAATAGTTTACTGCATTCAAAAAATATTATTAAGCAGTTAGTTACAGTACATTGATATAATTGCTCTAGTTGTATATTCTGCCAAAGAGAAAAGGCAACACCAGGCTGAAACACCACCATAGTACCTTCTCGTGCTTCTTTCTTTCATTCCCTCCAAAAAGAGTCTCTTGGCAGAATTTTCCGGAAATCTTGAGTGCACTGTAGCAATCTTGTAGGAGTAGTGATGTAGATGGATATAAAGAAAGGATCTTGGAATAGAAGAGGCTACTACAGTAATATTTAAAGAATCAGATATGGCCAGGAAGTCTAGAGGAGAGATATTGGTAGGGTTCAAAACAAAAACAGGTTTCAGGAGGTGGAGAAAAGCCTTGAATTCTGACTGGCAAGGAGAGAACTAACACTAGGTACAAGGAGCACTGGACTTAGTGGATAGATTTGGATTTGATTTGGGTTACCCGAGCCAAGTTTTAAAACTTCTTGTATGTCTCTTTCTAAAAACATAGAAGTAATATGTTCTTAGCCTAGCTGTAGCTATAAGGGGCAATTGAGTATGAAGGAGCTCAATAAATGTTTCCTAAATCTGAATGGAAGCACTCAGTAAGTATTTTAAAAGACTAAAGAAACTATAGATATGCTGTCTGTATTTAAATCAATAGAAATAGTTATAGTAAAGCAAGCTGTGGTGGCGCATGCTTGTAATCCCAGTACTTGGGAGGCTGAGACAGGAGGATCGTGGTTCTCAGCCGGCTTCAGCTACTTAGTGAGGCCCTGTTTCAAAATAAAGAATAAAAAATAGGGCTGGGAGTATAGCTCAGAGGTAGACTGCTTCTGGGTTCAATCCCCAGTACCACCAAAAATAAAATAAAAAAAGAGAGATAGAGTGGGCACTGGATCAGAAATCTAGGAAGACAGTTGTGACAGATGCACACTAAACTATAAATCTGAGCTATGGTAGAATGTATAAAATACCTAATGTAGATAGCAATTGGAAGTAGAAAGACAAACTTGATGGCAGACTTCTTTTTATCTTAATTCAAGAATTTTTTGGTATGCCAAGTTTTCTTGTGACGAACCCATAATTGGTGCTAGAATAAAGCAGCACACTAAAAGACACTTCCAGGCAGAGAAAATTGTCATACATAAGAATGATGTTGAAAATTCTGAAGAATAGATATTTTATCTTTTGTCTTTATTTTCTTGGGAATATACAATATGGAATGACTTCTACATCTTGGGGTCTAATTAAATTTCCCTTTTTTTGGTTTTGTTTTGTTTTTGTGGTACTGGAGATTGAACCTGGGTTCCCCTGGGGCATTCTACCTCTGAACTACCCCTCCAGCCCTATTTTATTTTTATTTTGAAACAGGGTCTTACTTAAGTTACAGAGATCCTCACTAGGTTTCTGAGGCCCAAATTAATTTTCTTATAATTGGCTGTTAAAACTATCTCAGCCAAGAGTAGTGGTGCATACCTATAGTAGTTCTACCTACTCTGGAGGCTGAGGCAGGAGGACTACAGATTCGAGGCCAGCCTGGGCAACTTACCAAGACCCTGTCTCAAAAGAAAAAAAGGCTGTGGGTACACCTTAGTGGTAGAGTACCCCTGGGTTCAATCCTCAATACTAGGGGTGAGGGGGAGAAATTATCTCCTCATCAATATTCTCTGATTCTCTACAGTAAATATATTTGGTACTATATCATATTACATACAGTGGGTCTTTTGACTTATGAATCATCCCAGAGAGAATCCCTTCTGGTATCACTGTTAAGTGTTTTTAGGTAAGCAATGCTAGACATTTGTCATTCAGTTTGACTGGTAGCAGCTGAATCTTTTTTAGTAATTGTTATGGTAGCCAATTTCCTGTCACTGTGACAAAATATCTGAGAAAATCAACTTAAAGGAGGAAAGAGTTATTTGGTTCTTGATTTCAGAGACTGCAGTCCTTGGTCAGCTGGCTCCTTTGGTTCTAGACCTGTGACTAGGCAGCACACAATGGTGGAAAAGTGTGCGATGTAAAGCTGCTCACCTCATGGAATCAAAGAGAGAGACCTTTGTAGAACATGCTCCCAGTCTCCTACTTCCTCAACTTTCTGTAGTTTCCATCACCTCCCAATAATCCATTCAGTTATGAACCCATCAGTGGAGTGATCCATCAATGAGATCAGAGCCCTCGTGATCCAAAAACCTCAATTCCCAAAGCCCCACCTCTGAATACTGCTGCTTTGGAGACTAAGCCTTCAACACATTAGCCTTTGGGGGCACTAAACTATCCAAACTATAACATACAGAATGCTTTCTCTCTGCCGTTGTATTAATAGGCTTTATTATTATTATTATTTGAAAAGTCTTAGGTTTATAAGAAAATTTGAGTGGGCAATTCAAAGAGTTCTCATAATGCCTCTTCTACTGGTTCCCCTATTAACATATTAGTGTTACTATAATTAACGTGTTTTTTAAACGTTTGTTAAAACTAATGAACCTTTTTTGTCACTTATTATTAAGTAAGGTATATACATTCTGAGAAATGCATCTTAAGCTAATTTTGTCAGTTGTGCTAAGATCAAAGGGTATATTTGCATACACTAAGATGGCTGGGATATCACTAGGCAATACAGTCTTAGGGGCTACCATCATATATGCAGTACATTGTTGACTAAAGCATCATTAGTCACTGTATAACTGTATTAAGGTTCATTCTTTATATGTGGTGGTTGGGGGGGTGGTACTAAGAATTGAACCCAAGGGCATTCTACCTTTGAGCTTTACCCCCAACCCTATCTTTATTTTTTAATTTGAAGCAGGGTCTCACTAAGTTGCTGAGGCTATTCTTGAACCTGAAATCCTCCTGTCTCAGCCTCCCAAGTACTGGGATTACAGGTGTGTGCCACCGTATCCGGCTTAAGGTTCACTGTAGATGCTATCTAGTTATATGGGTTTTGACAATTGGCATGTATCACCATTACAATATCATACAGAGTAGTTTCACCACCCTCTCTCTTGTAATTTTGTCTTTTCCAGAATACAGTATAATTGAATTCATGTTATATGTTGCCTTTTAAACTGCTCTTCTCATTATACAATATGATCTAGAAAATTTATTTCCATGGTATAATAGCTCATTTTTTTAATTACTAAATTGTACTTCATTGTGTGGATGTTTTAGTTCATAGATCCAGACAAATATAGTCATGTATTGAAGGGTATCTTAGTTACTTCCATTTTGGAGCAATTATATGTAAAGCCACTTTAAATATTTGGTTTACAGACTTTGGGGTGGACATCAGTTTCAACTCATGGTGGGTAAATACCTAGGATCATGATTGTTGGATCATATAGTAAAACAAAGTGGCCATTTTGTATTTCCAGTTATATGTTTGATTTGAGATCATATTCTTTCCTGGTAGAAAAAGTAAAGCATAGGTAAGTGATTGTGATGCCCTTTTAGAACCTCCAAATCAGTTTTAAGGAAAATGAGCTTCATTTACAAGTGGAATGCCTAGCTCTATGTACTTGCCACTATCAAAAGAAAAATTCAGATGTTTTGGTTCCTTGTGTGATTCAGCACTTTCACTCTAACTTTACCTTCTCAAATTTCCATGCACTTACTCTCTCAAAGGATTGAATGCATTTAAACTTCTAGTTAAGATCTTTAAAACCTCAGCCTGGGCTGATGTGTTGATTAGTAGTAGAGCACATGTCTACCATGTATCAGGCCCTGGGTTCAATTCCCAGGATCAAAAATAAACCTCAACCTGCCTATCAACCTTCTTTATCAGAATCCTCTTCATTAATCTTTATTATTATTTTGTAGTTTGTACTCGTCTAATTTGTTCCCACAGATTTTTACTTTTTAGAGGTGGCTAAGAGATAACACAGAGAGACCCATACCATTGAAACACCATCTTTATTACATTTTCCAAAGAAGGCAAGCAGGAATATTAGGAGAAATGGATTTTGGTTAGGAGACAGAAACAAGAGCTAGAAGAAAGCCTAGGCCAAGGCCTTTATTGGCAAAGGCTTTAGGAAAAGAAAGGCAGAACAGAATATAATTTAGGATTGGCTAGTTTTAATAATTCCAATGGCCTTGGGCTATAGGGGTGATTTCTAGTTGCTTGGTACCTAGTCCTGCAATGATTTAGATCAGGGGAAATACTGGCTTGGTGTGTGTTAGTAAGGTAGTTGGAGATATACAGTTGGGTTTATTAGGTTTGCAAGAGGTGTGCTCCTAGCCAAACTCTTTGTTATCTCTAAGAACTGGCTATCATTATGAGGGGCAGTCTCTCCCATGCAGATTAAAATGTTTAAGGAGTGCCAAGATGGGGAAAGGAAAGCATCATAATAATCTCAAAAATGGAACCTGAATTAAGGTCACCAACATTTAGAATTGTCAGTCTTTTTCATTTAACTATCTGGTAGATATCTGTATTATTTGAATTTTAGACGGAATATTTATGACCTCCTGTGTGAACAAAATAAAGTTTAGTAATAATGGGTATAAGACCATTTTTTAATGGTTTATTTTCTGTTTTGTTTTTGTGAGGGACATGGGGAGGGTCTTCTCCAGAAATAATTTTGAAAATTCTTGATTTGGTTGATTCCAAAATTCGCTAACCCATTCACATTGTTGTTAATTATTTTTAAGTAATGATAGTTCATATTTTCCCCCATTTTCTCCCTGTCTTAAATATGAATAGAAAAAAAAGTTTTATTGCTACCACTCTATTTTCTTCAGTATTTGCAGTTGTCTTCTGAGTATCTTCATATGCCTGTTTTACATATATATAGGTAGGAATTAGGACTGTGATAAACCATAACTTTTAGATTTAAAATTAATTAGATATGATGCTTGATTCTCAAGTAATGCTGTTTAAGGAACTTAAACACAGTTCAATTTTGTTCAGTTGTATAAATGGCACTAAGTATAAGATGTAATTTTTGAGCCTAAAGATATATAGTTAAGTGTGTGAGTATACTTCCACATACACCACACAATATATAGGCCAATATGTGGATTAAGCACTAGAAGTGCTTATTACCTGGTACCATGTATGCCAATATTGACATGATTTACATTATGACCAATAAAAGTATATTAAAAATTTTATTTTTTCCAAGATTTCAAAATGGGTTGGAATTATCCATTATGTGTTCCTCTTGGGGAATATCTAAATAAAATACCTATTCTTCAACTAGTAGGCATCAATCACAAATCTCATATGTGTTTGTCTATAAACATATTACTGACCACTTAATAGTCTCTTTACCTATATAATTCAGAAACTAGCATTTTAAAGCTAAAATAACTGGTGAACTTGACTGGCACATTAATTAATGCTTATTGTATACAGAAACCACAATGTGCATGTATATAAAGTATACTCTTCCTGGGGTGACTTATGGAACTAATTAAAGGTTTAAGGGAAGAAAGGAGATTGGAGCTATGCTTTAAAGGCGGGAAATGCAAATTAAAACTCCAGTTGAGGATGTAAATATTAAGAAACCTAACAAGACTTGTGAAGCAATGGAATTCCTCAGACACTGCTGGTTCAACCATTTTTGGGGGGTGACTTGGCAATATTTAAAAGCAGAAAAAGTACATAACCCCAAATCTAACATATATACTTCTAGTTATAGCTCTTACAGAAAATCTTACTTGTGTATACAAAGGCTCATGCACAGAATAGTTCATTGTATCCTTTTATAATAATGAAATAGTTAGAAATAATATAAATGTTCCAAAGTAAGGAAATGTGTAAACGGTTCATACAATGGAATACTAGAATCCTGTTTATCAATATTCAATTATATGAATCTATACTATGGATAAATCTCAAATACAGTATTGAGGAAAATACCAAGTTAGAAAGGGATATGTAAGATGTAATGCCACTCATAGAAACAAATCAAAACAAAACCAAGGTTGTGTGTAGTGTCATACACCTGTGATCCCAGTACTAGGGAGGCTGAGATAGAAGGATCTCAGGTTCAGTTACAGCCTCGGTAGCATAGCAAGACCCTCAATAACTTAGTGATGCCCTTTTTCAAAATAAAAAATAAAAAAGGCAGGAGGTAGAGCTCAGAGATAGGATAATCCTAGGTTTACTCCCCAGTATCAACAGAACAAAACACACAAAAAACTCACAAAGCAATAGTTTATTAGTGAACTTTCTGTCACTTTGACAAACAACCTAAAGAAGATCAACATTAGAAGGAAGATTTATTTTCTCACAGTTCCAGAGATTTCAGTCCATGTTCACTGGACTCCATTGTTTCTGTGCCTGTGGTCAGGCAGACTATCCACAGGCAGGGCATGTGGTAAAGAAAAGCTGCCCACTTCATGGTGGCCAGGAAGCAGAGAGAAGGGGGGGCAGGGATGAGACTCTTTCAGGACATACCTTCCAGTGACCTATTTCTTGCAACGAGGCCATACCTCTTAAAGTTTCTACCACCTCCCAATAGTACCACCAGCTGGGGACCAAGCATTCAACATAGGAATCTTTAGGGGACATTTCAGGTCCAAACTAAACCAAATAGTGTATATTAGTAATGCATATTAAGGAAACTATAGGCCAATGTCCCTTATAAATATAAACACAAAATCCTCCACAAAATATTAACAAACCAAATCCAGCAACATGTAAAACGATTATACATTTCAGCTAAGTGGGACCTATTTGGGAATGCAAAACTGGGCCAACATATATACATAAAATAATCATTGTACGGTATTACATAAAACAAGGAGGACAAAAATCAGATGGTCATCTCGGGAGGCCCAGAAGAAGCAGTTGACTGAATTCAACACCTTTTCAAGATTAAAAAACACACACACACAAAAAAAACTCTTAGTTAATAAGAAACAGAAAGGAAGCCGGGCGTGGTGGCACACGCTTGAAATCCCAGCATTCGGGAGGCTGAGACCAGAGGATCCGGGTTCGCAGCCAGCCTCAGCTACCTAGTGAGGCACTCCACAACTTAGTGAGACTCGGTTTCAAAATAAAGAATTAAAAAAAAAAAAAAAGTAGGGCTGGGGGTATAGCTTAGAGGTAGAAAGCCCCTGAGTTCAATCCCCAGCACTGAAAAAAAAAGAAACAGAAAGGAACTTCCTGAACATCATAAAAGTTATCTACGAAAAGTCCAGCTTTAATGATAAAAGACAGAATGCTTTTGCTCCAGGATTAGGATCAAGACATGGATGGTCCTGTTCTCAGCACTTGTCTTTAGTATTGTACGGAAGTTCTAGCCAGGGCAAATAAGTAAGTATATATCTCATGATCGTAGATCAGATTAATACTGTTAAGATGTTAATACTCTAAATTATTCATACTCAACACATTACCTACCAAACTCCTAGCTTATTTCTTTGCAGAAGTTGACACGTTGATCCTAAAATTTATACAGGAATACAAGGGACCCAAAATAACCAAAACCATCTGGAAAAAGGACACAGGTGGAAGACTCAACGTTTCCCAATTTTAAAACTTACTATGTGGCGACAGTGATCGAGACACTGTGGTACTAGCTTAAGAATAGGCATGTAGATTAGTGGATTAGAATTTCAGGTTCTACAAAAACCTTTATATTTATGGTCAGTTGATTTTTGACAAAGATACCTAGATTAATCAGTAGGAAAACTATCTTTTCAAAAGCAGCACTGACATAACTGGATATCCACATGTAAAAGCATGAAATTGGACCCTTATCATCCCATATACAAAATTAACTCAAAAACTCAAAATCCTAAAATATGAGATAAACTCTAAGACTCTTAGAATAAAGCATAGGAATAATTCATGATCTTTTAACTACAGAATGTCTTCTACATAAGATACCAAAGCACAAGAAAAGAAAAATGAAATATAGTATACTTCATCACAATTGAATAACTGTGTTATAAAGGACACTATCAAGAAACTTGAAACAATGTCCCACAAAATTCGAGAAAAATGTTTGCAAGCCATGTATCTGATTAAGGGCCTTGTGTTCAGAATGAATAAATAAAGAACTCTTACAACTCAACAAGACAACCCAATTAAAAGGTAGGCAATGGATTTGAATATTTGTATCTTCAAAGAAGTTATATGCATACCTAATAATCATATGAAAAAATTTTCACCATCATTACTTATCAAAGAAATACAAATCAAAGCCACCATGAGGTACTGCTTCACACCTACTAGGACGACTAGAATAAAATGAACTTCACATAATAACAAATGTTGGCAAAGATGCAGAAAAAGTATAACTTTTATACACTGTTGTTAGGAATGTAAACCAATAAATCCACTTTGGAAAACAGCCTGGCAGTTCTTGAATTAAATTCTTGAATTAGAGTTACTGTATGGCCCAGCAATTCCGCTCCTAGGTATATACTCAAGAAAAATGAAAAAAAAAATAAATAAATAAATAAATAAATAAATAGTACAGGAGCATTCATAATAGTCAAAAAGTAGAAGCATTCTAAATGTCTATCAACAGATAAACAAAATGTGGTGTATTTATACAGTGAAATATTATTCAGCTGGAAATTGGCAGTGAAGTACAGTGCTACAACCTGGATACGCCTTTCATTTCTAAATGAAAGAACCTAGTCATGAAAGTCTACAGTTTCTTTTTGACCTAATGAAATATTCTAAAATGTACTGTAGTGATGGTTATACAGTTTGGTGTGTATACTAAAAAACCAAATACTGAATTATAGGACAAATTTTATCCTATAAAAATTATGAGATTGTCTCAAAAATATTTTTAAAACTCATTTTAGATATATGTTGATGTGATTTAAATGTGATCATTAATGATCCAGAAATAACTTATAAGACTATTAACAGTCTTTCTTTGATAATATGGGTTATAATTGAGTCAGTTTTAGAATTAAAGCATAAATAGATGATCTTTTCTAGATAAATGGAATCAAATAGTCTGCACTCTGACACTACTTCCATACACATATATCTAATATGGTAAATATAAACTATAAACATACTGACATGTCCCAAGATCAAAAATAAAACAACTAGAACTATGGCTTTAAGACATAACATATTTGGAAATATCATATTCTTAAATTCTAACCTGTTAACTGACATTGGATGGTCCAGAAGCAGATGCTACTGCAGCTCTTTGTTGATTTAGTTGCTATGGTGACCAGATACATTCATGTACAATAGGAGCTAACTGTACATTGACTAACTTGATAGTGAGGTTGGATGTGGTTATTGATGGGTGTACTGATAATTAGTTATACCTTTAACATTCCCCCTCTACGTACATTTTCATGGGACAGCTCTAAAATGGTTAATATGCTAGCATAATGGAGTTTCTAAAGGTTGCCTGATTATACTAAGGGCAATCTGAAGTCCGCCTTGCCAATGAAGATTACTTCATTATTTAGTGAACTGAAACAAATTGGAACATCTGAAGCAGAAACTGTTGAATCTTAGTGGCCATTGATAACTGGTAGCAGAAGTTGAATGAGAAAATTAAAGAGAATGCAAGCAACAGTAAGTAAAGTAAGTAGAAGTGACTTTACTACATGTTTATGAGTTAGCACTTCAATTAGATTTTATCTAACCTTATGTATTTATGTGTTAGAGAGTGTAAGATCATGATATATATTTTTAAATGTAGGCTGTTAGAGAATAAAAATTGCACGTTTGCCAGTGTTAGAGTAAACTTAAAACTGTTGACTCATTGTAGAATAATTTTATTAAATCTATAGTTATCTTAGCTGAAAATGGTGATGCATGCCTATAATCCCAGTAGTTGGGAGGCTAAGATAGAAGGATCACAGGTTCTAGGCTAGCCTCTGCAGTCTAGTGAGACTCTCAGCAAACTAGCAAGACCTTGTTTCAAAACAAAAGCTAACAAAAAGGGCTGGGAGTACAGCTCAGAGGTTGGATGCCCCTGGGTTCAATCCTACAGAGAGGTAGAGAAACAGGGAGGGGTGAGTTCTGGTGACTGGTCTATTTCATTTTGTTTTAGTTAACTACTGTAACTTTTGATTAAGCAGTTCTCTTTATTCTCTGCAAAATCACAAAGAAACACGAAGTTTGGGTAAATTAATATTGTTTTCTAAATAGAGATGTTATGGGCTTAAAGTATGGCCCCCAAATTCACATACTGAAACCCCTATCCCTAGTACTTCAGAATATAACTGTGTTAAGAAAAAGGGCCTTCAAAGAGGTGATTAAGATAAAATGAGGTCATAAGGATAGACCCTAACGCAATTTGACCAGGTACAAGAAGAATAATTTGAACACCTAGAAAAACACCAGATATGTGAGGACATAGAGCAAAACCCCATGTAAGGTCACAGTGAACAGGCAGCCATCTATAAGCCATGTAGAGAAGGCTTAGAAGAAACCGTACCTGCCATCCCCTCTGCACTCCTGTTCTCTAGAACTGAGTGAGAATAAATGTATGTTGTTTTAATTACCTAATCTGTGGCATTTTGTTAAATAATCCCTAGCAAAGTAATGCAAATCTGCTGTCTTTTTAATGATTCAGCATTTTGTGAATCATACCTTTGCCCTTTTCTTCAAGCTAATAATTCATTTATTTTACACTATTCAGATTATTATAATCTTCTGATTGGTAACTATGTTTTTAAGATTATCATTCTGTAGCTGGGCATGGTGGTGCACGCTTGTAATTCCAGTACCTGGGAGGCTGAAACAGGAAGAGCACAGGTTCGCTGCCAGCCTCAGCAACATAGTGAGGCCCTTCACAAATTAAGTGAGACTGTTTCAAAATAAAAAAGCTTAAAAAAGAATAAAATAGCACTCAGGGTGTAGCTTGAAGGTAGAATGCCCCTGAGTTCTACCCCCAGATTCACACACATACACAGAGAAAAGATTATCTACTTTTTAAAAATTCTACAGAGGGACTCAGTAAGAAGTGATCTTTCAAAGATGAAATTTGGACCTCGCAACTAGGTCTTGGTTTTAAATACTCTTCCCCTAAAAGGACCGAGGTAAAGTAAAAAAGTGAACTCAGAACAACTTGTCATTTCAGAAAGTAAGAAAATACAAATTGATAGGTACATGTTAGGATATAAGTGCCTACATGATGCAGTGGGGAAAGTATAGTCTTTTCAACTGGATAGTGACATGCAAAAGAATGAAATTGGACCCTTATCTCACACAAATACAAAAATTAACTGAAATGAATCATCAACCTAAATATAAAAGCTAAAATTACGGCCCTTCTGTAAAAAAAAAAAGCATAGGGGAAAATCTTCACAGCTGGATTTGGCAGTGGATTCTTAGATATGACACTAAAACACAAGATACAAAAGAAATCCAAAAGATTGGAGTTTATCAAAATTTAAAGCTTTTGTGCATCAAAGAACACTATCATGGAAGTGAAAAGACAACCTACAGAATGGGAGAAAATATTTGCAAGTCCCAGATCTACTAAGAGTCCATAATACATAAAGGATTTTTATGACAAAAAATGGCAGTCCAATCAAAATTTGGCAAATGACTTGAAAAAACATTTTCTCAAATAAGCTGTACAAATGGCCAGGAAACACATGAAAAGATGCTCAAATATTGTTAGTCATCAAGAAAATGTGAATCAAACCCATGAGATATCACTTCATGACTACTAGAATAGCTGTAATAAAAAATGAAAATACAAACATTGGCAAGAATGTAGAGAAATTGAAACCCTCGTATATCTTAGGTAGGCATAGAAAATGGTGCAGCCACCATGGAAAAGTTTGGTGGTTCCTCAAAAAATTATTACCATATGCCCTAGCAATTCTGCTTGTTAGGTATATACCCAGAAGAGTTGAAAACAGATATTCATACACTTGGTATGTACAAATTCATCTTTATAGTAACACTATTCTCAATAGCCAAAAGGTGAACATAGCCTAAATGTCCATCAATGTTTGATTGGATGAACAAATTGTGGTATATTTATATAATGTTCTTTAGCCATAAAAGGGAATTAAATATTGCTACAAAACTACAGCCTTAGATGAACCTCAGACACTATATGCTAAGTGAAAGGAGCCAACCATAAAAGATCACATATTGTGTTATTCCATTTATATGAGAAATCCAAAATAGAAACCTAAGACAGACAGCTGACTGGTGGTTACAAGGGGATTAGAGAAGGGAAGGATTTACATAAACTGGCTGTTTAGTGGTTACAGGGTTTTCTGGGGGATGATGAATATGTTTTGGAATTAAACAGACATGGTGGCTATACAACATTGTCAGCATACCACATTCCACCAAATTATACACTTAATATGTTTGATTTTATGTTATGTGAATTTCATTCCAGTAATTTTAATAAAGGAGTTGATTGTAACATTGTTTTTTTAAAAGAATCCATGAGTCTAGATTGACACCTAAAATTTTTTAAGTTGGAATGGGGTTTGTGAGAAAGAACATAGAATCTTTATGAAAGAATACTAATAAAATCACCATTTTACAGTCACCATGGTAATAACTAACTTAGCAACAATTGCTGAAGCTATTGGATTGCTGCAGAGTAAGATATTCAGAGAGTCTCAAAGTATCACCATATAGATTGTTTACTACTTTCAAAGGGGTGCCTATAAAAGACACAACTGACAGATACCAACTTTACCAAGTGATCAGACACCATTCAGGTACTCTATAATAGTTTAGCAAAAAAAAAAAAAAAAACCTTGTAAAAGTGAGAAAAACAGAATAAGTGAATCTAGGTGAAGGGTATAGGTAATCATTGAACTACTCTTATACTTTTTTTCTGTGGGTTTGAAACTTTTCAAAATAAGTTCGGGTAAAGACAATTTTGGATGAGCTTTTCCTATTAAATAGCCTTGCCTCAGCTTAATTGATTGAACTCCACAGCCTAATTCTGAAGGATCTTTATGATCTCACTCCTGCTTGTCTTTGCAGTCTTACCTCTTTTCATTACATTTCTCAAACGAATTTAAGCATTAGCTAAATTATTTACCCCCTATTCACATTGTCTGTGTTCTCTCTCACCCTTTTGTATGACCTCATACGATGCTATATTCTCTCCTTAAAATATCCTTTCCCTGTCTTATCTTGCTAACTACTACTTGACCCTCTGAATTCTTTGTAGAATCATTTCCTCCAGGAATCTTTCCTGATCATCCTGGGCTGAGTGGATACCTATAATACCCCTGACACAACTTTCTATACTCTAAATTGGCTGAGTACTTGTCTGTCTCCCTCACTAGACTTTGAACTCCTTGAGGCTTTAGACCATGATTATTTTTCTTATTTATGTTCACCAAAAGAGTGTTTGCCACAGAGTAAGTATTTATTAATTTTTTTTTTCAGTACTGGGGATTGAACCCAGGGTCATTCTACCTCCAACCTATACCTCCAGTCCTTTTTTTTTTTTTTTTAATTCTTTATTTTGAAACTGGATCTGATGGATCTGAGTTGTGGAGTGCCTCACTAAGTAGCTGAGGCTGGCTGCGAACCCAGATCTCCGGTCTCAGCCTCCCAAGTACTGGGATTACAAGAGTGTGCCACCACACCCGGTTTAATAAATTATTTTTAGGTGAATAAATTTTACCTCCAGTTTTTCTATATTATGGTTTAAAATAGGTCTATTTCTCTTACTATTTTACTAAATATCAGAACAATTTTGCATTTGTCATGTTTAACTTTTTTAGTTTTATTTGTTTTTCCTAACTTTATATGAATGAGTTTATTACAGCAACTAATTATATTATATAGACCTCCATGTAAAACTAGTGCATGATGGGAAATCAGTATTTGAGCCAGTGAATATGAACAATTCTTGCTTAATATACTTCATTGCTGGGTACTAGGACAAATTGTTAACCAAATCTTTAACTCATTTCTTTTGTTTATTGTTTGTTACAATACTGGAGATTGAACCCAGGCTATATCCCCAGCTTTTTTAAAATTTTGATTTTGAGATGGAATCTCACTGAGTTGCCCAAGCTGGCTTTTTTGGGTTTTTGTTTTCTTGTTTTGTGTGTGTGTGTGTGTAGGGAGGCAGTGGGGGGGGAGGGGTTGCTGGGGCTTGAACCCACAGACATTCTACCTCTGAGAGCTACACCCCCAGCCCTATTTTTTATTTTGAAACAGGGTCTCGCTAAGTTGCCAAGGACCTTGCCAAGTTGCTGAGACTGAGACTGGCCACAAACTACAGTCCTCCTGTCTCAAGTACTGGGATTATAGGTGGGTGTCACTGCACCCAGCTTTTAATTCACTTCTTATATAAATAAAATTTATATAAGATTTAAGGTTTTCTTTACTCCCTTTCCCCCAATTTAAATATTTTTTTCAAAGAATAGAAGAAGCCAGCCAGGTGTGGCTGCACATGCCTGTTGATCCCAGTACTTGGAAGACTGAGACATGTTGAAGGCCAGCCTCAGCAAGATTCTGTCTCAAAAATTACCAAAAAAAAAAACGTGGTGCCACACATTTGTAATTCCAGTATTTGGAATGCTGAGGCAGGAGGATCTCAGGTTCACCGGCCAGCCTCAGCAACTTAGTGAGGCCTTAGTGAACTGTTTCCAAATAAAAATTAAAATAGAGCTGGGGGTATAGCTCAGAGGTAGAATGTCCCTAGATTTAATCCGCAATACCACTAACAAAATTAAAAGAAACCATAAATGTACTAAAACAAATGGATACTCTTTTAAAATAACCATAAATAGGAAGTCTTTTGTATCACAACATGGAACCCAGAAGCTATAAAGGAAAAATATTAATGCAATGATTTCTTTATATTAAAAAGACAAAGCTAGGTAGCAAGGCAAATTTTTTAACTTAAAAAACATACAGGGAAAATAAACTTGACTTACAAAGAACCTCTTACAAATCAGTACAAGAAAGTATAACAGGTAAAGGACAATAATTGGTAGTTTCTGGGAAAAGCAATAGAAGTTGCTGAACAATTTAGAAATATGTTCAAATGAACTAAATAGGTATGTATATATTCTGCCATGGAAGATTATTTAAGTTTTTAAAAATTACCATATTTCTCAATGCCTTGTTTATTTTTCTATCCCTGTGTAATAAACCAGCTCAAAACTAGTGCCCCTTATCAACAGCCATTTATTTATTTATTTATTTATTTAATTTATTTATTTTTGTGGTATTGAGGATGGAACCTAGGGGAGTTCTACCTCTGAGGCACACCCCCGACCCTATTTTATTTTTTAGCTTGAAATAGGACCTCACTAGGTTGCTGAGAGTCTTCCTGTGTTGTCAAGGCTGTCCTGGAACCTGTGATCCTTCTGTCTTAGTCTTAACCTCACAAGTACTGAGATTACAAGTGTGCGCCACCATGCCCGGCTCAACAACCATTTATTTGCTCCCATTTCTGCTCTTTGGTCAGGGTTCAACTGAGCAGCTTTCCCACTGTTCTCACTTCAAGGCACTCACAGGATTGCAGTCATCTAGATATTTAAATGAAGCTAAAAATCTGCAGTGTGGTGGTCAGGAGCTCCATCCAGGGGTCTTCAGCAGAGTATCTGGACCTCTTTCATAGGGTAGATCAGAAATCCTGGAGGGGACTTTCTAGTAATCATATTGCCTAGAATCTAAGTGCTTAGGAAAACCAAGTTACTTGACCAAGCTTAGAGTCAGTACTGAGGACTACACAGGTTGTAATAGTAAGAGGTGTGGTTCACTGGGAGCCACCACTGTAACCACACTTCTGATATTATGTTACATAGCTGGGGTTTTTATTTTCCAGTGTTCTCCATTAGAATATAAACTCCACAGAGGCATGGATTCTGCCAATCTTGTTCACTTTCATATTAGCCTAGAACAGGATATGGTGCATTATTGAAATGCAGTAAAGTTTTGTTCAAGGAATAGGTCTGGTAAACTCTAGCTAGCCTGTGTAAAAAGCAAATGGTGAGCTGAACATGGTGGCACACATCTATAATCCCAGCATTTGGGAGGCTGAGACAGGAGGATCATAGGTTGAAGGCTAGCCTCGTAAACTTAGTGAGACCCTGTTTCAAAAACACATTATAAAATAAAATAGGGCTAGGGGTGCAGTTCAGGCAATCTGCAATACCACAAAAAGGAAGAGAGAGAGAGTGAGAGAATGAGAATTAATATAGTGTGTATTAGGTAAGGCAGATATTTGTGTGTACAATAAACTTCTGGAAATGTAACTTTTATTGATTAGCAGCTGGACTTGAGAGGGGATAGGGGACATCCCATATACATTGTATATTTTTATGGCAAACCTACCTGGTGATTACATGGTGCCCAAATATATAAAAATGTAGATATTACTAATTGGTGCTTATTGTGTATGTCACACTATGCTGTGAGATACATATATATCATACTATATATATATATATATATATCCATCCTTCAACAGCACTGTGATATAATCATTATTGATTTTGTTTAAACTAGGAAAAACTTTTCACAAAGCTACACATAGCTATTCAATAGAGAAGATTAAAAATCTAAATCTGAGTTACTCCAAAACTTATATTCTTAATAAATATACCTGTTTGCTCCTCACATAAACCCTTTCAATGAGAGAAGCACTATTTTGTATCTATACTTTCTTACTTCCTCATTCAAAAATCAGTGTCATTATTTTAAGTTTCCCAGAGGAGACTTAATGGCAGAAGAGTAGAGGCAAGAACAAAGAATGAAAATGGTATGTTTGATGGGACTAGACTAATTTATAACAGACATGATTAGATGGGTAAAGAAGTACTAAATTATAACCTAGAAAGCCAGAAGGATGTTATTATCCTCTTCATTGGCCATTCTCCTAAAAGATGAGATGAGGAAAGAGCTAACGTTTCTAGATTTTAAAAAAATGAGCTTTTGGGTTATTTGTAGATTTTATTTATAATATTTAGTTTTTCAGGTTAGGTAAGAGGTGCCCATATTTATCTTTCTTTAAAATATTGTGATTTGCCTATCAACTGATAACATTAAGGCAGTATCTTATATTTCCTCATTCTCTCATTTCCTTCTTTATCCTTCTCTGTCTGAGCAGAGGTCTGTTTGGCATTCTGTCATGATAACCTCAGCATCATGTAGCTTTGTCAAAATTAGAATTTTTAGGAACATTTTTACCTACAGAATCGAGGCAGAACAAAGATATTTAGGTAGTTTAGCTGTATTTATTGGTTTAATCATTCCTTCTGTCTTAATAATTACTGATCTACTTTGGATTTTGGGTTCCATTAAGAATCTGATAAACAGTGAACTAAGAAATTGCAATATCTACTGAAAGTTTTTGAAACCATTCTGAGTGGTTCATAAACTTTGAGTGTCCCATCTGTGGCCTACCCAGATTAAGAACTCTGTTGTGCTTTCATTCTGTGGTAGCCTCAGGTAACATCCTTCAGAAATTCACCACTATTATCAAATTCTAAACTAATTAGGAAAGGGTTGGATAAGATAGAATGAGTTTAAAAAAAATCTGTAAAGAACCATGGATTTACTAAGATTGTTAAAAATATATTGAACATAATAGCAAAATGAGTCCTCCAGCTGCTTTGAAAATTTTAAGATTGTCATTGTGAGGACTAAACCCAGGAGTATTCTACCACTGAATTGAATCGTCAGCCCTTTTTTATTTTTTATTTTGAGACAAGGTGTCACTGAGTTGCTCAGGCTAGCCCCAAACTTGTGATCCTCCTGTTTCAGCCTCCCAGGTCTGTGGGATTACAGGCATGCACCACAATGCCTGACTCAAAATTTTAAATTTTTTAAAAGCAATTCTTGAATCACAGAAGAGATCAAGAACAAAAACAGGTAATTTACAAAAGAACTAGTATAAAACAGAAAAACAATAATCAAAGAACTGCAGATTTGACTCGGGATGTAGCTGAGTTGTAGAATGCTTCACTAGCATGTTTGAGGCCCTGGGTTCGATCCCTAGAACAGAGTTGGGAGTGAAGTGGAAGTGCTAATTAAAACACTAATAATGTTCTATTTTCACCTGTCAAAACAGCAAAGATTATAAAACTATAATTTTCACAGTTACATAGAAAACAGTAAAAGAGTTTTCTTACAGACTCTGAGAAAGACTATAAAGTAGTATAGGGCAATTTAGCAACAGGTAGCAGAATTCCTTTTCTCAGAATCTGTCATGAGGAGAAAAAAAAGCTATAGAAGGAAACTACATAGCAAAATGCTCACTTTGGCTTTGTTTATAATAATGGAAAAATTAAAACTACCTAATTTACTTACATTAAGGGAATGGTTAAGTAGTTTATGGCTTAGGCATTTGAGGTAATACTTTGGGAACTACAGCATGGGAGTCTTCTTTTATAATAATAAACTCAAAAATACAGAATTAAATATATCTAGAACTTAGGAGAAGTCAGTTCTATGCAAAACAAGACTAAGAAATTTATCAGAATGCTAATGTCTGTCTTGGGATAGAAAGACTTTAGACTTCTTTTTTTCTAGTTTTCTGCTTTTATGTTTTTGAAATATCTTAAAATTAGAATGCATTTTGCCTTCATAATAAAAACTACTTAAAATGGTGGGATTCACATAAAACATTTCTCATTTGTAACTTAAGATGTTATACTAATCCAAGTATGTTCAACTCATGTTTTAACTATCAGATAATACTTTAGCAAACCACAATACTTAGCTACTGATGGACTCCCATGGATGGTCCAAATGTTCTGGCATTTGACTCTATCCTTGTTTTTGAGTGAAGTTTCTTGACTTTCCAGTTAATTTCGGCCTGTTGCCTTTTTCTTTTCCCCTTACTTCTGGCATAAGTTTGCTCCAGAAAAGTGAAATAATGCTTTTTTAGCAAACCAACATAAATGTGCAGTCTCCATTTTCTTTCCTAGTGTCATAGGAATAAATATCTCACATCTGCTCTCTCACTATTTGTTCTTACTGTTTTTAATACTTCTTTCGTTCATTTTAAGGTTATTCTGGTACAAGTTAATCCAGGGGAAGCATTTACAATAAGAAGAGAAGATGGACAATATCAGTGCATTACAGGTAAGAATGGTAATTTATTATTTGTGACAAAAAATTTAGATAAATAATAGTGCCATGCTTATAATTTCTTCCATTTTTCTCACTACACAAAAGCACAAACTCTGAACACTGTATCATTTATTACACAACATCCTAACTAATCTCTTTGCCCTGGTTTCTTGATTAATCTTACTATATTTTATTGTTCTTGTGACTTTCCTGCTCAGAAATCTTCACTGAATCTAATCCAGGTTTCTTAGTCTTTCAAAAAGATCATTTTGGAGCTGGGCATGGTGGTGCATGCTTGTAATCCCAGCATTTGGGAGGCTAAGACTGGAGGATCTGGGTTCAAGGCCCTCTGCAACTTAGTGAGACCCGGTTTCAAAATAAAGAATAAAAAATAAGGCTGGGGGTATAGCTCGGAGGTAGAATGCCCCTGAGTTCAATCCCCAGTACCGCAAAAAAAAAAAAAAAAAAAAAGATCATTTCGATTTTCTAATCTTATTCTTACATCCCCTCCAGTATTGCTTCCATTCAATATTTTTTAAGTCATCTTATTCATTATCTCTTGAACCTGTCTTGTACTGTCGGTACTATTTTTCTTATCTGGAATTCATCCCCTATCACTACCACTTCAGCTTATCCAAATCCTCCTAGTGCTTTGAGACTGAGTCAGTCCAGATCTTACATCTTCGAGATTTTTTGTTATCTTTCTTTAGTGAACATCCCCTTAGCACTTTTGGGCTGAGTAGTTCTTTGCTATGGGGGACTATGCTGTGAATTGTAGGTTATTTAGCAGAATCCCTGGCCTCTATCCAACAGAAATGTCTCCAGACATCACCAAATGGCTTTGGGACAAAATTGCCCCAGCTTATGAGAATCATAATGGTATGTAAAGATGATTGCCTATGAAAATGGGCCTCTACCAGCATGACTGATAACCTTATAAAAAAAAAATTTAGACACACACCCACACATACACACAGAGGAATAATGCCATGTGAAGATGAAGGCAGAGATCTGTAAGCCAAAGAATGCCAAAGGTTGCCAGCAAACCATCAGAAGCTAGGAGAAAGGCATGGAAGAGATTCTTCTTTGTATGTATCAGAGCCAACCAACCTTAAATATTTTATTTCTAGCCTTCAAAACTATGAGATAATTTCTGTTCTAAAGAGAGAGAAAGAGAATGAGAGAGAGAAAGAAAGGAGAGAAAAGGTCAGTCATTGGCTTTGGAATTAGAGAAAGAACCTAAATTTTAATCCCAACTCAGGCTGGATATGGTGGCACATGCCTATAATCCCAGCCATTCAGGAAGCTGGGGCAGGAGGATCACAGCTTTGAAGCCAGCCTGGACAACTTAGCAAGACTCTGTCTCAAAATTCAAAAAAAGTAAAATAAAAAGGACTTGGGATGTAGCTTAGGGGTAGAACACCCCCGGTTCAATCCCTAGCACCACACACAAGAAATTAAGTTTTGTATTATTTAACTTGAAATGTTTATTCAGTCTTTCCAACTAAGTTCTAAGCAACTGAGGACAGATAACATCTCTTGTGTTTCTTTTTATCCCCTTCACACCTAACTGGTAGTTACTGCGTTAATTTAAAAGGAGAGATGGGTAACCATACGTTTTATCACCATCCAAACGGATATTTTTGACAGTGAAAGAGTAATTGCTATTACTTTATGACTAGTATAAACCAAGACTGTCGCAGGCACACCAGGACTTATGGTGCTTCCCTTCCCCCTCATTTTCCCTATGTTGTAAATAGCTTACACTCCATTACCTAAATGAAAATAACTTCATTGTTTACTGTGTATCTCACAGAATGTAAGTTTCCAATACAGCACACATCTTAGGTTTTACATATACATTTTTTAAACTGTTTTCAGTAACTTTATAGAGGAAACATTTTTAATTAATATGGCATTGATCTTTTCAAATACATTTGCAGATATGCAATCATTACTGTTTTAATATGACTTAAAATACAAAAACTGCTAATTCCAGTTGGATAACCAGACCTTGAATTGTAAGTAGCGTATATCAAAGTTAGGACATAGCTAGGTATGATGGTGCATGCCTGTATCTTGGGAGGCTGAGACAGGAGGATTGCAAGTTCAAGGACAGTCCTAGCAACTTAGCAAGACCCTATTTCAAACTAAAAAATAAAGCAGGGCTGGGAGAACTGGGCATACCCCAGTACATGGGAGGCTGAGACGAGAAGATCACAGGTTCAAGGACAGGCTCAGCATCATAGTGAGACCCTGTTTCAAAAAAACAAACAAAAAATATAAAAAGGGTTGAGGTGTAGTTTGAAGGTAGAATGCCTCAGTACCACAAAAAAGGGGGGACAGGGTTGGGGATATAGGTCAGAAGTAGAATGCCCCTTGCAGTACCACACACAAAAAAAGTTACTATGTAACTGTAATCTGTAACTCTCTCCTCATAAGTCAATTAAATTTATTTCATATGTGGCAGTGACCCCTTCAGTCAGGATCAAAAGGCCTGTCTAATTTATAATGTGACTACAGTACTCACCATTTCCTAATAGCAGGAACTAAATACCATGTGAAGACATTTTTGCACAGACAGAGACATTTCTCTGACTTACTAGAAAACAGATTCCTTTCTCTATGTAACAGATTTTAAGAATGGAAACTTTTAAAATTACTGGGCAGAATTTTAAAACATGGGGAAGGATAAAGGGAACCAGACAGAAAAGACTCTTCCCACTTGTTCATGTATTTGTCTGTCCAGAAATACAAGGTGGGATAGTAGGGGACTGGTGTTGAAGTCTCTGTAAAGACCAATATGCGCCAGGCATAGTGGCACACCCTTGTAATCACAGCATTTGGGAGGCTGAGACTGGAGGATCCGGGTTCAAGGCCAGCCTCAGCTACCTAGTGAGGCCCTCTGCAACGTATTGAGACCCTGTTTCAAAATAAAGAATAAAAAATAGGGCTGGGGGTGTAGCTCAGAGGTAGAATACCCCTGAGTTCAATCGCCAGTACTGCAAAAAAAAAAAAAGACCAATATGCCCTCACTCCAAGAAAAAGAAAAACACAGGAAGAGAAAAGTGTGTACCTACTGGAGTTTATCTCCTCCCTTTACCATCACTAGTTTCTATCATGTGACAAGTTCCTTCCTGGCCTAGTTCTGAAGCTGGGTAAAAAGTGAGAGGGAAGCAACTGGTACCAAAGGAGAAAGAAAGTCTCAAGAAAGGAAAATCACATCCCAGTGAAGCTAAAAAGAAAGCTATCTTTATGGCCCTGTGAATATTAGAAAAGCTATTCTCTGATAGCCACTATTCTCATAATAGAAAAATCTCTAGTGTAAAATCTAAAGAACTGAGATAAATCAAGTATAAATTAATAAGATTTTGAATTACAAATCATTATTTTTGAAGTAGTTTTATTACCTTTCAAGAATTTACAGAAACAAAACCTAGGTTAACAGAGAACTTTAGAGATCTAACAATCTCTTCTATTGGAGGTTTAGAATTTGTGACTTACAGCTAGTCATGGAGTGTGCTTAATATAGTACTTCTACTGTAACATACTTCCTGGAGAGAGAAATTGCTAGTCATTTTTTCTGTGAATTTACTATCCACCAATGTGTACTCTGCTGGTTGCTGGGAATTCAAAGAAATCAGAATATATTTCCTGCCATTCAGGAACACAGTGTAGTAGGGAAGAAAAGGGGAAAATTAGCAGTGACATACAATATAAAAAGAGCTATTAGAGTTCTACATAGAATGTTATAAGAGCATAGAACAAGAGTACTATAGCACAGAAGAATATATAAGGGGAAAAAAATCTTCCAGAAGAAAGTTCTCTTTAAAGAAAATAGCCATCAACCAGATGGACAAAGAATCTCAAGGCATTTTAGAGGAAACTATTTAAAAGCAGAAGGAATGAATGACTTGAATTATTTGAATAACCACCAAGAGTGGAATTGCTAAAAAGTTGTATGTAAAAGAGGTGCAGCTGGAGATGAATCTCAAAATGTAGACAGATCTTGAAATGGCTTGAGCAGCATACTAAGAAATTTAACCTTATTGTGGAGGTGTGAAAGAGCTATTGAAGAAGGAGTATATGCAGGGGAGTTAACATCTAGTTTACATTTTGGAAAGATCCATTCATAGCCAGGCCTGTAGTTACTAAAATACTTTTCATCCTGTCCAGTTAGCGTAATATCATCAATGCAGTAGACAAGTATAATGTTCTGAAGTATGCCCACACTGTCAAAATTTTTCAGATTAGATTATGATGGAGGGACATACTGTGAGTGAATATTTTTAAGCATCCATCTTGAATGTAAACAGTTTCTGATACCTTCTTTCTGATTGGAATGAAGATGGTGACTGCAAAATAAATCCTAATATCCTATGTATCTAAGCTCTTATCAGCCTGTTCTAAAACAATACCATGTTCAGCGCAGCTGGAACCAAGGCTACTACACTGCAATAATCTACAGTCTTTCTCCCAGGTCCATCCAGTTTTTAGAAGATAAGACTGGAAGATCAAATAAAAATATATGATAAAAAGCACAAATCCTACAACTTTGAAGATTTAATAGAATTACTCATCAAAGTCATTTCCCTCTTCTAGGATTCAGTATTGTTCTTGGTTTACTGTCTTGGTTATGGGGGCATTACATGGGGCTGATCACTCTTGCCTCACAGCCCAAGGACCTCCCGTAGGAGCCAGTCCAAAATAAGGAAATTTTCATAATGCAAGTTCCTGGAGCCAGTGCGCATATTGTGAGCCAGGTTTTGGTCAGGACTTGAGATTTCCTTTATTAACTGAATACTGCAGACCATTCTAACAGAGTGGAGTTGGAGTCATTGTGATGTTTTGGCTCTCCAGATATCAATGTCCACTCAGACCTTGTGTGTAATAATTCTCAAAATATCTCATTCTTCTCCTTCTTCTGGGATTGTATGTACTTGCCGCTGTGAGCAGGGTAGTTTCTCCCTGTAACAAGATCTCCTTTTCAGTGGGTTCCTGATTTGAAAACTATCTCAAGTCTAGAAATTAAACAGAAGATTGTGACATTTTATGAAGTTGATCATCCTTAGTCTTTTACTCCTTGATTAATGACTTTTTAATTTTTATTGTTCTAAAAATAATAAATGTTAATTTCACTTAAAAAAAAAAAAGAAAGAAAGATCCATGATGTATTCCTGTTCTGTTCATATGTGATGCCTCTTGGACCAAATGTCTTCCTGCTACAAACATGTAGAGATACTCAATAAAATATAATGAGTATTTCCTAAATGCATTGCTGAGCTTCTCTATTCCCTTTACCCCTCAAAAATATATTCTTACTTCATTTGATTTGATTATTTTTATTGTCTCAGAACAATCTGAGTTCTCTCCCAGATCTGATGTCTGTCTTCTCTTAGTTCTTTACCTTATTCTACTCTTACCTGTTTAACAGTGCAATCTCTTGTTGACTACTTTCTAGTCTGCCCTTCTGCTTGTTGATTAGGTTTATATTGCCTAATTTGGGCCCATACCTCATATTTTGCTGTCTTTAGCTGCAGCTCATTGGTTTCAGCAGAAATATATTATAATGTTTGAAATGAGAGTATGATTTTGGATCTGATTTTTTTTCTCTTGAAAGATTTTAAAACTGATCTAACAACTTGAAGGGGTTTTTTTTGTTTTTGTAGTGAAGTAACATGTAAACAGACTTTTGTATGATACGTTCCATGAAAACTGAGTCATTTTTGCTTGGTAATTTGTATTTAATAATGTAAACATTTATTAAAATGAGTAGAGTTTTTGGTTTAGAATTAACACATGTTAAAGACTGCACTTCTTAGTTTTATTTTGTGGAAAGGTAAGCAGAATAGGAAATTAGGCAAAGGTTTCCAAATTTGGATTACTGGGAAGGTCATAGAAGCATATTTCATAGCAAATATATGGTAAACTCTTTAAGATCCCAGTTGTAGAGCTGGTCTTCCTGGTGATAAATTGGTACCCATCTTTACATAGTTATTTATTCTGTGAAGCCCTTGTTTCAGTTGCTCTTCTCTCTCAGCCCTGAGTACACATATAGAAATAATTGAAATCAGGATTTAAGTTTTACAAATATTTGTAGCCTCATGCCTTTCATAGCACCAGGCCTATAGAAAATGCACAATAAATGTATAAGTTGAATGAGAAAGAGAAAAAAACTAAGGTTTCTTGAGCATTTCTATGTCTCAAGCATAGACAAACAATGTAGACAATTTTAGCTAAAAATTGTCCTTAATGAGAAGCAGATATGGCTTTATTTTTCTCTTTCATATGGCACCTCACAATTAGTAAATGGGGTTAAAGAATAAGAATTTATTAACTGCTCCGTATGGTGGTGCATGCTTGTAATCCTAGTACTTGGGAGACTGAGACAGGAAGATCACAAGTTCAATGACAGCCTCAGCAAGTAGTGAGACTCATCAGTATTAAGGCCCTGTTTCAAACTAAAAAATAAAATAGGGTTGGTGGTATAGCTCAGAGGTAGAGTGCCCCTGGGTTTAATCCCCAGTATCACCAAAAAAAAAAATCTAGTGATTTTGCATTGTTATGACACTCCTACTTTGGTGTGATTCCATGCTACTACATGCAAGAGGAATATTATTAAAGGCAAAAAGAATAAATAGACCAAATATGCCTAAGTAGTTTTTGTATGCTTTAGACCGTTTGAATTTATTTTAGAAAGACAAAATTTATTGATGATTATTTAATTTTATTAAACTATTAGGGCAGTAGTTAACTGCAGGCTACTTAGGTTTGAGTTCAAACTTTTCTGCATGTTGTTATAATTATTTTTATATCTTGTCTTATACCTGTTTTTGTAAATAGGGTGGGGGGTGAATATGTGTGCCATAGAGATTATTATTAGAATATTCCTTTGGGGCATATTGTTTTTATCTGTGGAACCACAGAACCCAAGACTTATGTCAGATATATAGCCCTTAATTATGCTGATATGGATTAATAAGATCTGCATTATAATTTTTCTGCAACACTGGTGGCACAATTGTATTTCAGCAAAAATGAGAACCTTATATTCTTCATCCATTCATTCAATAAAAACAAAAATGAATAAGCATCAATTTTTTCTCCACAACCTTATTTGAAAGGCCTTATGTATCTTTATGGGAAGATAAAATGTGTTCACAAGACCATTGTAGAAAGCAGTTTTGTCTCATGGTTTGTTGTCCAGGACTGTGTTCTCTAGGGCTCTCTTAACAGTTTTAATCAATAGCTTTGACAGAAATGAAGTGCATGTTTTTAAAACTTTAAGTGTCAAAGTTACAAAGGATAACATAACATTACATAAATGTCAAGCTCAAAAAAAAAAGAGAACACATTGAAATAAGTCAAAACTAATAGAATGAAATTTAATAGGCATAAATATAAAGTTCCACATTTTTATTTTAAAAATTAACTTGCACTGCCAGGCGTGGTGGTGCACGCTTGTAATCCCAGCATTCGGGAGGCTGAGACCAGAGGATCCGGGTTCGCAGCCAGCCTCAGCTACCTAGTGAGGCCCTCCGCAACTTAGTGAGACTCGGTTTCAAAAATAAAGAATAAAAAATAGGGCTGGGGGTATAGCTCGGAGGTAGAATGCCCCTGCGTTCAATCCCCAGTACCGCCAAAAAAAAAAAAAAAAATTAACTTGCACTGATACTATAAAGATAAATTGACATAGCCCTAGCAGGTTCAGACCATCCACATGCTGGGATTGTCTTGCAGTAGATAGTAGAACCCAAGTAGGATTTAAAAAAAAAAAAAAAAAAGACCTCCACAGAGAAGTGGTGTAGGTAGGAAATCACCATTAGCGCCATGATCATATTCCTGCCCCTTCTCCACTAAGAACTCAGTATTGTTTACTTCCAGCACAGGTTCTACTTCTGCAACAGGAATTCTATAGCTACCCACCATTGCCTACTAGATTATCAGCACCTATTAGAGTGATGCTCTTTACTTCACCCAGGTGACTCCTCAGAAACACAAAGGAGCTTTTTTTTTTGTGTGGTACTGGGGATTGAACTCAGGGGCATTCTACCTCCAAGCTATACCCCCAACCCTATTTTTTTTTTTTATTCTTTATTTTGAAACCTAATTTCAGTAAGTTGCGGAGGGCCTCACTAGGTAGCTGAGGCTGGCCGCGAACCCGGATCCTCCGGTCTCAGCCTCCCGAATGCTGGGATTACAAGCGTGCGCCACCATGCCCGGCTTCACAAAAGAGCTTTAAGACATACACACAAAAACAAATGACAGTGCCCACAACAGTGCCACGGGACTTAAATTTATAAATGGAACTTACTTATTTTAGCAGAACTACAGTTAAATATGAGCCATCTATTGAATCTCATTTGCAAAATAGAAAACAAATTAAATCATGGGCCAGAGAAATAGAAATGTAAGTTCAAAACAGATGGTGGTGTATGTGGGTTAGATGGTATCCTGTTAACATATTTAGAAGATGTATTGGCAAACTAGGATTGTCCAGGTTAAGGTAACAAGGAGAACACAGAAGTATGAAATCATTCTTATGAAAGGATATAGAAGTAAGTGAAGAATGTTAACTTAGAGAACAATGACTTGGAACACATTGTTATTTGTATTCCTTGAGGGCAGAATTTAGACCAACAGGTGAGAATTATAAGGAAGCAGATTTTGACTCAGGGAAAAAGTTATAACTGTGTATAAGTGGGATTAATCTTTGTTATATCAGACTCCTGTCATTATATGTGTTCATGCACTGATTGATGATACACAAGAGAAGCTGGATTAGGTAAATTCTAGCATTCATTCTGACTGAAGATTCTTTGATTCCAGAACAATATATTAAGATGAGCCCCCACCCACCCCCCGGGCATGGTGGCGCACACGTCTAATCCCGGCATTTGGTAGGCTGAGACCGAAGGATCCGGGTTCGCGGCCAGCCTCAGCTACCTAGTGAGGCCCTCTGCAACTTAGTGAGACCCTGTTTCAAAATAAAGAATAAAAATTAGGGCTGGGGGTATAGCTCGGAGGTAAAATGCCCCTGAGTTCAATCCCCAGTACCACAAAAAAAAAAAAAAAAGATGAGCCCCCTTCAGTTAATTAAGGGAATGAGTAGTATGAATGAAAGTCTTAAATCTAATAAGTATACCTGTGCACAGGCACATTTCATAAAGTAACCAACTAAATAAATGATTATTACTCATAATAGACCTATAACCAGAACCCCAGCTAGTTAATTTACTAATACCCACTACTGATAGGCACTTGGGAGAGAGACTTGCACTAAACTTTTGAATCTTACAGCGGCAGGAACAATTATGCTTTTTATCTTGGTATATAAAACCTTATTTAACTAATGTGTTAAAGAAATACTATCTCTCATTTTATTTCCTTAACTACAGAAATGGCCTTTTTCATCTCTGATTCTTTGTGCTAACATAATATCATTTGCTTAGCTGGCATTCTGTTGATATGCTAAAGTGAAATACCAAAATAGGTTTAAATTCTATCAGTGTATTTGTTTGCCTTGCCAACTACTATATGCCAAAAATAAACTCACCTTATCTCTTCAAATACTTGATCTTGACTCTCCCTCCATTACTGCAGTTTTTGAAGGGAAGGGAAGGTTTGTCCCAAATATTAAGTACCATTTTTTTTTTTTTCTTTCTGTGTGTTCTGGGGTTGTGAGGAGCATAGCTACATAGCCATTCTCTCTCCCCGCAATTAGTCAACCCTTTCATATTTGCCAGTGCTTACAGAGCATTTTTTAGCAAGTCTTCTAGACTGAGCCAAATAACTTTTGAGATCTATCTGTACTGTGCAGTATTTTGTTAAGTACTTTTAAGTCCTGTATCCCATTAATCTCAGCTCTGTTACCTCTTAGTGGATTCTTTCCCTGTTTAGTCTGAATTATTATGCTCAGAAAATCTTACCAATGCTCGCTTCTCTAAGAACATCTTTGTAGTAAAGGGGAAAGGAATGGAGAGTTGTCATGAATATAGGATTCCTAGTGATCTACTTAGATATCCTGGATTCCCGGAGACACTTTAGCCTCATAACCTTGTTAGATGTATCAGAGCTTTGATATTAAAAATACCTCTGAAATTTATCAGTAGTTAAGAGTCTAGTATATATAATAGTCACAACTTTTTGCTGCAGGTACTGTAACTAGAAGCATGAAATATTATATATGTATGTAAATTTTTCTAAATCCATGACAGCAAAACTTCAAAGAAATAACAATGTATGAATGAGTTAGGGTGTATTGTTAAAGACATAGGTCTAGGAATAAGTTGGCCTGTATTCTAGAACCAGTGGGTAAAAATTATACTTTAGCTCAGTACACAGAAGAACTTTGTAATAAACAGAGTTGGGAAGAGGGTTAGGGGTAGCATGCCTGTAATCCCAGTACTTGGGAGGATGATATAAGAAGATCACAGGTTCAAGGCCAGCCTCAAGAACTTAGCAAGGCCCTCAGCAACTTAGTGAGACCCTGTTTCAAATAAAAAATAAAACAGGGGTGGAGGTGTAGCCAACAGGTATAAAGTCCCTGGGTTGAATCCCCAATACCACAAAGGAAAAAGAAGAAAGAGAAGTGAGCAGTTCCTCATTTATCTTTAAAGGTGTGTGTGTGCTGGCTCTTCAATTGATGGTGCTATTATAGAGGACATTAGGTTTCTTTGAGTGAATAATTGGAGTTGATGCCTTTTCAGGCTCTTCATAAGCCTAAAGTGCTATAATTCTGTAGCCTTGGATATATTACTTAAGTTCTGACCATTGTTTTGCCCCTATGTGAAACGAGGATGGACCAGTGCAAATTAGGTTAGCTCCCACCAGCTCTCAAATTTTTACATATTCATAAATAGTATCTTGTACTCTACCTTAAGTTTGTTTTAATAATAGAGAGATCAGTATTCTGTTTTTTATTTTTTAATTGGTGCGTTATAATTGTACATGATAGTAAGATTCATAGTGATGCATTCATATATGCATCTAACATTATTTGATCTGTTTCCTTCCCTGAACCTCCCCTTGCCCTCTGTTTTAGTCTGCTTTTTCATTGCTGGAACCAATGACATATATAATCCACAGAGCCATATCCCCTTGCTGCATTGTGGGCATGCTTTCAACACATGACCATTTGGGGATATTTCAAATCATAATACCTTCTTATATTCCCTCACTCGATTTCCTTCCATTACTCTACTGGTCTCTCTCCTAATTTTCATGAGGTCCTTTTTCTTTTCCTTTTTTCTTTTTAGCTTCCAAATATGAGAGAAAACATATGGTCCTTGATTTTCTTAATCTGGCTGATCTCAGCATAATGTTCAAGAAGATCAGTATTTTAAAAAATTATTTTGCAAGTCTACTGTTTTTCTCAATTGATCTTTCATTATTACAAATCTGACTGAACTTGACTAAGTTTTTTAGGTTCTACTGAAATAATAGGTAACTCAACTTAAAACAATATGTAGTAGGTTCTCATTCCCATGTGAATAGGCATTATTAAATTTTTGAGTAATTATCAAAATAAACTGTTAAGAAATTATATCCTTTATACATACTTAGAAAACCTTAACTGCACTTAGAAAATACCTTAAGCATAGGTAACGATTTTTCATACTGGTAAAAATCACATAATTGTATTTTAAAATTTTGCCTTAGATGAAAACATCAGTTCCATTGGAGTGGCTCAAAATACTAGTTTTGAAACTTTAATGAGTCTTATTTATGAGAATGAATCATAACAGATCATCCATTCATAAATTTGGCCCATTTTAACTCAAGTGAATGGCTGACTCATCCTGAGAACATTGTGTAATAGTCCCAGGTTGTCCCTGTAAGCTATTAAATGGTACCTTTCAAGAAAAACTATTATGTATGACTTAGTTAAAAGAAAATTACATTTAGGTTAAAAGGGAAAATAAAGGCAAATTCAGTTTGCCTACATTCATCAATTATTCATGTTCTTAATGAATAAAATATTACTGTTAAGTTTTTTCTCTTGGAAGTAGAAAATCTAAGCCAGTTTAGTGAGTGCTGTTAAAATAAGTGACAAAAAAATCTTGATTAAAAAACTTCAAATGAATGATGGCAAAAGGAAATTAAGACCCAGAAATATGAATGTGTTAAGTAGCTTACATTGGCTTTTCAATAAATGTTAATAAACCTCTGGCCTTCTGGCACAGTTTATATTGGTTAGTGACTAAAACGGACATGCTAGGATCTAAGCCTTCTTCTAAACTAGATTCACAAAGCGCTATTTTATTAAATAGGCAGAAATGTGAATAAAAATGATTATTTTAGGTATAATTCTCACCCTTTCAAGTGACACTGTTTTTACTTTTAGGAATGAAGCCATTTATTAAAGATAGATAAGAGCTAGGAAATGAGAAGGATAAGGTAAATTGACTTAAGATGGGAAAAAATGGAAAGAGTAGATAATATAAAGGCAAAAAAGAAAAATTAATTTGTATGTTTTAAATAGGAAAGTCAAAAGTAAAAAAAAAAGCTAGAAAGAATATTTCAAGCAAAATTTACACTAATAGTTAAAAACAACACATATCAAGGGTAATTTCTGTTTAATTTTAAAAGCTACCTCTTTGAATCTGTAATACTAAACAGTTGTAAAATAAGTTTTGAGTAAGTAAAAGGAAGTGGTAAATTTTTTGTTTGTTTGCTTTTGTTTTTTTTTTTTTTTTTTTTTTTTATATTGGGGATTGAGCCCAGGGTGTTCTACCTCCAAGCTATCCAAGCTACACCCCCAGCCCTTTCTATTTTTTATTTTGAAACAGTGTCTCACCAAGTTGTTGAGGCTGACCTTGAACCTGCAATCCCGCTGTCTCAGCCTCCCAAGTACTGGGATTACAGATGTATACCACCATGCCCAGTGTAACATGTTTTTTATGAAGATGTTGGTTGGTTTTTTTGAGTTAACTTGTCATTTGTGCCATTATTTTTATGTAAAATTAGTTACATTCTAGGCAATGAAAGTTTGAACCTCTTATGTGTTTTCTATAGAAGAAAGATTACTTCACACAGTATCCCATCTTGGAATTCAATTGTCTTGACTTTCCTTTTATAGTTTATCTATTCTTCTTGTTGTTCTCCTACCATGATGGCAACTCCTCAGTCTTCCTTGATGTGTATCACCATTTAGTTTAAAAAATATGTAACAGAAGCCAGACGTGTTGGCACACACTTGTAATCCCAGTACTTGGAGGCTGAGATAGGAGGTCTGGATTTGAGGCCAGCCTCAGCTACTTAGTGAGGCCCTCTGCCCTTAGTGAGACCCTATATAAAATAGGGCTGGAGGTGTAGCTTGGAGGTAGGATGCCTCTGGGTTCAATCCCTAGGACCAAAAAAAAAAAGAGAAAAGTAACAGTAAAGTGAAATAAACTAGTCAAAAAAGTACAAATATTATGTGATTCCCCTTATACAACAGAGTACTAAGAGCACTCATTTACAGAGCCACAATGTACAACAGGGTTGCTAAGGGCTGAAGTGAAGTGAAAATGAGGAGTTATTAATGAGTACTGAGTTTTAGTTCTAAGACAGATAATGGTGATGATAGCACAACAGTGTAAGTGTAGTTAATACTGAACTGTACACTTAAAAATGGTTACAGTGGCAAACTGTATATACTGTACCACCATGAGAAAATAAATTTAAGAGTCTACTTTTATTTTTACAAAAAAATAAAAAGAAAAGAAACTTTTAAGTATCAGAGACCTGATGCTAGAGCTTAAGTCATACGGTAGCCTGAATTCTAAGATAGCCCCCAAGATCATTCCCTCTATTGTACATATCTACATAATCCTCAGGGTTGAATATGATGAATTTTACTTCCATGATTGGGTTATATTATATGGTACATTTTTAAGAAAGAGACATTGTCTGAGTTTACGTAAACCGCACCTAATCAAAGGACAGGGCATTTCTGGGAAAAATGAGATTTGAGGCATGAAAGAGGAAACACACAGGTGAAAAAGTTTTCTTATTGGCTTTGAAGATGGAAGGAATACATGAAAAGGGCTTCTAGGACAACTAGCAAGGAAATGGTAACTTCAGTCCTTAGAATTGCAAGACTGAAATTTCACACAACCACACAAGTTAGAAAGAGTCCTCCAACCTCCAGATAAGAATAGACCTGCCTGGCGTGGTGGTGCATGTCTATCCTCCAAGTACTAGGGAGGTTGAGACAGGAGGATTGCAGGTTTGAGGCCAGCCCCTGCAACTTAGCAAAACCCTGTTTCAAAATGAAAAAAATAAAATAAATACAGGGCTGTGTGTGGTAGTACATGCCTCTCAGTACTTGGGAGGCTGAGACAGGAGGATCACAAGTTTAAGGCCAGCCTCACCAACTTAGACCTTGTCACAAAGCAAAAACTAAAATAGGGCTGGGGAACACAACTCAGAGGTAGAATGCTCCCAGTTTCAATCCTTAGTAACACAAGAAAATAAAAATAAATAAAATAGGAAATACAAACTTGTCAATATGTAATTTAAAGCCATGAGATATGAATATGCTCTTCCAAGAAAATAGTAAGGAGAAAAAGATTAAAGTTGAGTCACAACATGTAATATTTAAGGAATGGGTAAAAGAAGAAGAAGAAATAAGATCACTTGTAGAGAAACATGTAGTTTCTGTGCTAGTCCTGCTATGTGTAGAATAGTACAACAGATATTACCGTGTTAATAGGCATTATCATAAGAGGGAGAAAGGCCAGTAAGTTTGGGTGGGTATCTGGGTAGGTGTTAAGGGAAGAATACTATTTGCTCTAAGTGTTACCAGTGCCTTTAAAAAGCAAGTATTCATTATGGACTTTTTAAAAAGTGGTTGCTATATGCAGCATGTTCCAAACTCTTTGAACATGAAACTTTAAAAGCACATTATAAAAACATTTTATAGAACACATTTTCAGAAACCCTGTCCTTGAGCAAATTCTCACTCTAGGGAGAAGAGGAAAGCAACAATGTAAATAAAAATTATAAAAAGACAAGAAGAAGAATAAATGCAAACCAAATTACAGTGAGATACTGTTTTCACCTTTTAGATTGGCAAAAACCAAAAAGTTTGGTAACTTCTGGTAAGGATGTATAGATGAGAATATATATTAGTACAAACACTGAGGAGATTCAGTAATACAAGCTATAAATTCTCTCTGACACAGCTGCACTTCTAGTAATTTATCCTACAGATACACTAACAGGAATGATATTTGTACAATGATATTCATTGCAGCATTGTTGTAATAGCAAAAGGTTGATAACTTAAATATCAATAGGGAAATCATTAAATTATGGTATATTAATAGAGAAATGTGCAGCTATTAGGAGATTGAAGCATCTCTATATGTACCAGGAGGGAAAGCTCTTTGAAATATATTAAGGTACAAAACAGTGTTTGTATTTTTTAAAGTTTATATACAATTGCTTTAATATTCATAAAATATCTTTAAAAGGATTTGTAGGAGACTAAGAATGGTTGCCTTTAGGAGGGAAACTATTTGTAACTAGGAAACCAGGTTGTAAAGAAAGGCCTCAAATCGCAGATCAAAATGTCTCCAAAATATTGTATAGCCACAAGCTACTTTTTTTTATATCGAGACTATATTAACTGGTGGGAACTTACCCTGAGAAGGTTGGAATGAGTAGGTAAAAATAGAGGGCAAGAGCAGATGATCAAAATATTTAAAATCATGTTAAGACAAAAAATAAGGGCTTATAATTCAAACTTCTGATGAAAATTAACAGAGTGAAAAAGTAGAGAAATATTTTTAATATTTCTGTGAAATAGCATTTGGTTTCTACTATGGAAAAATCTAAATTTAAATATTGCTGAGAAATGGTGGTGCACATCTGTAATCCCATTACTTGGAAGGCTGAGACAGGAGGACTGTAGATTTGAGACCAACCTCAGCAACCTAGCGAGATCTATTTCAAAACAAAAAATAAAAGAGGGGCTGGGAGTATAGGTCAGAGGTAGACTGCCCCTGAATTCAATCCCCAGTACCACAAAAAATAATAATAATAATAATTAATTATCCCTCAAAATGAAAACAACTATCTCAGCAATTTAAACAATCTTAGGATGAGTGATAGCCTTTGCTGTTTTAATTTTTATATATATATATGTAGGAACACTGGCTAAAGAAACAACACCAAAGCAAGTGCCTGAGGGTATGGCAAAAGGTCTTTGGCATGTTTTCAAGTTAGTCTTGTGTCAGATTAATGATAATATTATAAAAGGTTACTAGACACTTCCAGCCCTGGTCTCCTTTTTGCTTTCCAGTTCTCCCTAGAAGTATTAGTCTTTGAGGAGAACATTAAAAAAAAAAAAAAAAATGAAAGGATAATGCTTTAAATGCACAGGTCTAGTTTCATTTCAGGAGAACCTATACAGGATGTGAACATTCTGTGGCAAGCCTCTAGGGATAGTTTCTGTTCCTGTTACCAAAGGATTACCAATTCTCTGTGGGTGTGTTTCATTTGGAGAGAAGATATTTTAAAATCTTATATATTGGCCAATAAATATATGAAAAAAAATGTTCAACATCATTATCAATCAAGAAGATACAAGTCAAAACTACACTGAGATTCCATCTACCCACAATTAGAATGGCAGTCATCAAGAATACAAACAATAAATGCAGGCAAGGATATGGGGAAATGGGAACTCTCTACACTGTTGGTGGGACTGCAAATTAGTGCAGCCACTATGGAGATGAGTGTGGATATTCCTTAGAAAACTGGGAATGGATCCATCATATAATCTAGCTATACTACTCCTGGGTATCTTTCCAAAGGGACTAAAATCAGAATATTAGAGTAATACATGCATATCCATGTTTATAGCAGCACAATTCTCAGTAGCCAAATTATGCATCCAACCTAGGTGTCCATCAACAGATGAATAGCTTACAAAATTATGGAATATACACACAATGGAATTCTACTCAACAATGAAGAGGAACAAAGTAACCTCATTTGCAGGAAAATGGACAGACCTGGAGAATATTATGTTAAGTGAGATTCACTAGTCACAGAAAGTGAAGGATCCTATGTTTTCTCTCATATGTGGAATCCAGAGGGACTTTAGATGAGGAGAAACCCCAGTGGAGCAGTGGAGGGGGTTGAGAGGAGGTTGGTGGTGGTAGGGAGGGAGAATTAATGAAGGAAACACTTCCATTGACATTATGCACAGATGTGCAGTTATCAGTGCCAATCTCAATATCATGTATCCAGAAGAGGAATGGGAAGGGAGCCAGGGGAAGGACGCTCACTAAGTGCTATGTGCATGTATATCCCTATCACTCTGAATTACATTAGTGAGATTACAATGCACCAATAAAAGTATATTATTAAAAAATTTTATACATGATTGCTCCTAATAAATTACTTCTCTAATCCTATTACCGTTAAAAAGTTACTATTTTGAAATATAAAAATACTAATAAAGGCCCTAAGAAGAAGGCAGTAGAGAAAAGGAGACCCTTAGATTGCAGCAAATTGTAGTGCTACAAATCTAAATCTAAATGTTACTTGTCAAGCACAACACGTTGTATAAAATGCTTGATAAGTGGGGACATATTCTGCATGAGATTGTCTAAAGAGCCTCCATTTTCTATATAGCTCATTTGACTGGCAGACCCTTAAGAGGTATGTTATATGGAAAATCTATAATTAAAAAGGCTTATCTGTTACGCGGCCAGCCTCAGCTTCCTAGTGAGGCACTCCACAACTTAGTGAGACCCGGTTTCAAAATAAAGAATAAAAAATAGGGCTGGGGGTATAGCTCGGAGGTAGAACGCCCCTGAGTTCAATCCCTAGTACCGCAAAAAAAAAAAAAGAAGAACCTAGAACAACCCTTTTCAACATTAGCTATATTGATTTAATGCAGTCTACAATGGTAAATGACTGGTCTGTCCTTTCACTTGGGCACTTTTTTTTTTTTTTTTTCTAACCTCTGTGGCCTTAATGTTTGATCTTCACAGAATTTGCGTCATTGATCCATATCACTGCTGTATGATGTCAACGAGTGGGTGTTTAGTTATTTAGACATAGTTAACCTAATGTGCTACAGTAAATCCCAAGTATATTTCCTACTAAAATAACAAAGAATGATTCATCATTGTTCACATTAGACTGATACTAAAAATAGTATTCACAGCCTGCTGTATCCATGTACACTGATATCACAGCCTCTGCAGATTTCTAACAAGAGTGCTAAAAATAACATCACGTTTAGAAACAGGTGCTTATTAGTAAACACATCTACTTCAAGATTCCTATACATTTCAATTTAATGCTAATGGTAGATTCTAACCATAAAATAATAGTCATTCTTCAGACTTACTCTATTTAGTGTGTTTATCACTGATATATCTAAATGCAGAAATAGTCTAAACATAGATGTTTTCAGTTACCTGTACACAGATAAATGAAATTATCCATAATTCCGAATCATACTTCAGATTTATTCTACTTTATTCAGATTTTAAAAATAATAATAAATGACTTCCAGAAAGATGGTGACTGAGGGAAGTAGCACATCTCAGTCTTGCTGACACTCAAAACCAGATTCCCATGAAGACAGCATCTTGACAAGAGAAAAAAAGCAGCAAATAAAGTGAACAAAGCAACGAAAAATTGAAAGCAGAAACAAAAGCCAGAAGACAGAACAGAGGACAGCAAAACACCCGGCTCGCCTCTCTTGGGGAACGGTGGCGGCACCTTCTTGCCTAACTGTGACCAGATTGCTGGCACTGCGTCTTCCAGAGGCCCCTAGCAAAGAAGCCGATGACTTCTGAAAAAAAAAAAAAAAAAATTTCAATAATAACACTGAATGTCAAAGGTCTTAATTCTCCAATTAAAAAACATAGACTGGCAACATGGATTAAAGAACATAATCCAACTATATGCTGCTTGCAAGAAACTCACCTTACGGCCAAAGATAACCATATACCAAAGGTGAAAAGATAGAAAAAGATATACCATGCAAATGAAGAACAAAAACAAGCAGGTATATGCTCATATCTGACAAAACAGACTTTAAGCTAAAACACATCAGAAGAGACAAAGCAGGGCACTTCTTATTAATAAAAGGAACAATCCAGCAAGAAGATCTAATGATAACAAACATTGTAAAACAAACTCTTCAGGACATTAGGTCTCAAATAGGCCCAAATACAATAATATTGGGAGACTTCAACACACCACTAGATGGGTCTTCCAGGCAAAGACTCTTCAGATCTAAATAACACCCTAAACCAAATGGACCTAATAGACATATACAGAATATTTCAACCAGCAACAACTGAATACACATTCTTCTCAAATGTCCATGGAACATTCTCTAAAATACACTACATCCTGGGCCACAAAAATACCAACAAAGTCAAAAGTTGTAATATAATTCCCTGCATCTTTTCAGATCACAATGAAATGAAAGTAGAAATCAACAGGAAGACCAAATAAGTTACATAAATACATGGAGACTGAATGATACACTCCTGAATGAGGAATGGATCAGAACAGAAATAAGGGGAGGAATAAAAAAAAATTAATTCCTGGAATTAAATGAAAATAGAGACACAACATACCAAAATCTATAGGACATTTTGAAGGCAGTGTTAAGAGGAAAATTTATGCCGGACATGGTGGCGCACACTTGTAATTCCAGCATTCGGGAGGCTGAGACCGGAGGATCCGGGTTCGCGGCCAGCCTCAGCTACCTAGTGAGGCACTCCGCAACTTAGTGAGACTCGGTTTCAAAATAAAGAATAAAAAATAGGGCTGGGGGTGTAGCTTGGAGGTAGAATGCCCCTGAGTCCAATCCCCAGTACTGCAACAAAAAAAAAAAAAAGGAAAACTTATAACACTGAGTGCCTATATAAGAAAAATAAGGTCACCAAATAATCTAATGACACACCTCAAGGACCTAGAAAAACAGGAACACTCTAATCTCAAAGCCAGCAGAAGGCAGGAAATAATTAAAATCAGAGCAGAAACAAATGAAATGGATAATTAAAAAACATCCGGAGGATCCAGGTTCGCGGCCAGCCTCAGCTACCTAGTGAGGCACTCCGCAACCTAGTGAGACTCGATTTCAAAATAAAGAATAAAAAAATAGGGCTGGGGGTATAGGTCGGAGGTAGAATGCCCCTGAGTTCAGTCCCCAGTACTGCAAAAAAAAAAAAAACAAAACATAGGATCAACAAATCAAAAGGGTGTTTCTTTGAAAAGATTAGCAAGATTGCCAAACCCCTAGCCAACCTAACCAAAAGAAAGAGATTATCAACCCAAATTATTAAAATCAGAACTGAAAAAGGAGGTATCACCACAGACAGTGGAGAAGTTCAGAGGATCATCAGAAGTATTTTGGAAATTGTATATTCCAATAAACTGGAAAACATGGAAGAAACAGATTTCTAAACACAACCTACCAAAATTGAACCAAGAGGATATAGAAAACCTAAACCAACCAATAGCAAATAAAGAAGAAACATCAATAAAAGTTCTGCCATCAAAGAAAAGCCCAGGTCCAGATGGGTTTTCAGCCGAGTTCTACAAAACCTTTACAGAAGAACTAGTCCCAGTCCTTCACAAGTTATTCTGTGAAATTGAAAGAGATGGAATTCTTCCAAACTCCTATGAGATCAGTGTCACACTAATACCAAAACCAAATAAAGATACCTCAAGAAAAAATTACAGGCCAATATCATTGATGAACATAGATGCAAAAACTCTAAACAAAATACTAGCGATGTAAATTCAAAACCACATCATGAAAATTTTGCATCATGGACCAAGTTGGTTTCATCCCAGGAAAGCAAGGCTGATTCAACATACACAAATACATTGTTATTCACCACTTAAATAGAACTAAGAACAAAAATCACATGATCATAATCAATAGATGCTGAAAAAGCATTTGACAAAATCCAACACCCATTCATGCTAAAAACATTGCAGGAAATCAGAATAGAAGGACATATCTCAATATCATTAAGGCAATATACAATAAACCCAAAGCCAACATCATATTGAATGGGGAGAAACTGCAGGAATTCCCTTTAAAATCAGGAACAAAATAAGAATGCCCACTATCACCAGTCCTTTTCAATATAGTCCTTGAGACTTTCCAGAACAATAAAACAAGAGGGATTTCAAATGGGAAAAGAATTAAAATTATCTTTCTTTGCAGGTGACATGATCCTATATCTAGAAGACCCAAAAAACTCAACCAAAAGACTACTAGAGCTGTTTAACAAATTGAGCAAAATAATGGGATACAAAATTAACCTTAAAAAATCAGTAGCTTTTCTATATGCCAACCATGAGTCCACAGAGAAAGAAGTACAGAAAACCATTCCATTCACAATAACCTCAAAACCAATAAGTTACCTAGGAATAAACCTAAGCAAAGAAGCAAAAGACCTCTACACTGAAAATTATAAAACACTAAAGAAAGAAATTGGAGAAGATCTTGGAAGATAGAAAGATCTCCCTTGCTCTTGGACAGGCAGAATAAATATCATCAAAATGGCCATTCTACCAAAAGTGATCTACAGAATCAATGCAATCCCTATCAAAATACCAATGGCATTTTTCATAGACCTAGAAAAATCAATCATAAACTTCATATAGAGAAACAAAAGACCCAGAATTCCCAAAGCAGTTCTCATCAATAAGAACCATGCAGGAGGCATCGCAATTCCTGACTTCAAGTTATACTATAGAGTTATAGTAATTAAAACAGCATGGTATTGGCACAAAAACAGGCACACAGACCAGTGGAACAGAATAGAAGATACAGAAACAAATCCACACACTTTTATAGTCAGTTGATCTTTGGTCAAGAGGCCAAACACATATCCTGGAGAAAAGACAGCCTTTTCAACAAATGGTGTTGGGAAAGCTGGTTATCCATTTGCAGAAAAATGGAACTAAATCCATACCTCTCACCCTACACAGGAGTCAATTTGAGATGGATCAAAGATCTGGAAGACCAGAGACAGTAAAGCAACTAGAGAAGGGCATAGGTTCAACACTCCAACATACAGGGACAGGTAGAAACTTCCTCAGCAAGACACCCAAAGCTCAGGAAATCAAAACAGGAATTAATAAGTGGGATGGCATTAAACTACGAAGTTTCTGCACATCAAAGGAAACCATCAAGAGTCTAAAAAGAAAGCCTACAGAATGGGAGAAGATCTTTACCAGCTATCCCTCTGACAGAGGATTAATATCTAGAATATACAAGGAACTTAAAAGACTTTATGCTAGAAAAACAAATAACCTAATCAAGAAATCAGCAACTGAATTGAATAGACACTTCACAAAAGAAGAGATAATGGGCAATAGATACATGGGGGGAAAATGTTAAACATCATTAGCAATTAGGGAAATGCAAAATCAAAACTACAGTGAGATTCCATCTAACCCCAATCAGAATGGCAATCATCAAGAAGTCAAATAACAATAAATGTTGGCGAGGATATGGGGAAATAGTTGGAATTGCAAACTAGTTCAGCCGCTATGGACATGAGTGTGGAGATTCCCTAGAAAACTGGGAATGGATCCACCATATGATCTGGCTGTACAACTCCTGGGTATCTTAACAAAGAGGTTGAAACCAGAGAACTACAGTAATGTATGCATATCCATGTTCACAGCAGCCAAATTATGGAACCAACCCAGGTATCCGTCAACAGATGAATGGATTACAAAACTGTGGGAAATACACACAGTGGAATTCTACTCAGCAATAAAGAAGAATAAAATAATGTCATTTGCAAGAAAATGGAAGGACCTGGAGAACATTATGTTAAGTGAGATTAACCAGTCATGGAAAGTGAAGGGACATATGTTTTCTCTAATATGTGCAAGCTAGGGAGTAAGTGGGATACCACAGGGACTCAAGATAATGGAGGAGAAACCTCGGTGTAGCCAGGGAAGTGATCGAAGGGAAGGGAAGGAGGAAGACTGAGGTTCATTATTGGAAATTCTAACATCGACTGTGTGTACACACATGAAAATCCCAGTGTCAATCTCAGTACTCTGTATGGGAGGAGGAGAGACGGGGGGGGGGGGGTTGCTGTGTGCATGTATGTCAATGTCAACATGATATAAATTAATGATGTGAGACCATAATGCACCAATAAAAGCACATAAAAACATTAAAAATAAATATTTCCAAGGAAAAGAAACACCTTCAAAATTTAAGCATAAAAAACAACCTTGTTCTTATTTTTGTTTTTTCTCTCCTGTAGTTTCCTGCCTTATTATAGTCACTGACTTGCTAATTCTTAGGCTGGAGACCTGTGCTAATTCCCTGCTTCATGTGGATAAATGTTTCCAGGTGTTTTATAGCCTTAATAAACAAGCATCCCCTATTAATAAAACGACCTTGTGTCTCAGTTTGTCTAGGACAGTTCTGGTTTATGCTTCTCATCTTCCTATCCAACTGGTTTAGCATTTGTCTCAGATTCATCATTTTTTAACAAAAATATTAGTAGTTCCATTAAGAGAAGCTGTACTGGATTTGGTCAACCACCATTTTGCATTTCCAGTGTTTATCTTGATATATCCAGTAAGTAGTTCATCCATCTCTTGAGTTTTCATTTTAATGTGTGATTCAATCTTAAAAACAACTAGAATAAGCCTCTCTCTTTTCCTGACTTGTTTCTGGCAAGTCAAAAACAACAGTTAAGGTATTTGTAGTAAAACAAAGTACATTTAGTGTCATAGCAGTTTTGGGTTGCTATAACACAGTACTTCAGACTAACTGATTCAGAAAGAAAAGAAATTTGTTGTATTTTAGTTTGGGCATCTGCAAAGTCGGTGATTGAGAGTCCACATCTGGTGAAGGACTTCTTGCATTGTCATAACATGGAAGAGGGCATCACCATCATCACATAGCAAGAGACAAGAAGCATGCCAGCTCAAGGTTTTCTTCTTCTAAAACCACCAGTTCCATTATGTGGAGCCCACCCTGATGACCTCACCAAATCCTACCTCCCAAAGACTTCACTTCCAAATGCCATTAACACATGAAGTTGGGGGTTAAGTTTCCAACAAATAAGTTTTAGGGAACACAATCAAACCTTAGCACTTGGATATAAAGAGAATAACTCCTCTTGATCTCCTGGTGGTACTGGCAGAAATATTTGATGCCGCTGCTCCTACTGACCATTTGGTGTCAGCTAACTGCCAGTAGAAAAAAACAGTAGGAAACATAATAGGTTAGAATAGATGAATGTGAAATACGTGCAGAAAATAAGATCTACATATTGCCACTACAGGATGTAAAAATATTCTGAATGGTTTTCTCATTTCTTGTATAAGTTTATAATTGCTTCTTGGCAATGCTTTATATAATTTTCAGCAATAATGAGCTCAAAAAAAAAAAAGGTCTAAATTTGGTGAAACATTTGAAAGAATGTTAACTAAAGAGAGTGCAGTGAGAGTTGCTTATAAAAATATTTGAAGGTACTTTAGTGTCTGAAAAAATATTTGGACCTATATATTTACACATTTCAATAAGAAAAATAGAAATGGGAACATCTTCCACTTAGAATTTACTCCAGGTTTACTAGGTAGCACCTCAGAAATAAGAGTATTTTCTTAATATATATATATATATTGTTGAAAAGAGTCAGTTGAAGGTATCAGCAATGTCAAACTTATTAACCATAAAATACAAGTTATGTGGCAGTTTTTTAAAAAAAAATTAAAAAACTACACTTAAAGAAATTTTTCAATTAAATATCAGTTAAGGAATTAAACATACATCTAATAAATTAATTAAAATATATGCATATATAGTAAGAGTATTATTCTACTTTTGTTACCAGATACTTGGTATAAAGAAGTTCTTTAAATGCTGTTTCATGAATTTCACACACCCAACCGGGGATTGGGGGTTGAACTCAGGAGCTATACCCCCAGCTTTTTTAAATTTTGAAACAGAGTTTCACATTGTTGCTTAGAGTCTTGCTGTGTTGCTGAAGGCATCCTCAAACTGGTGATCTTCCTGTTTTAGCCTCTCAAGTACTGAGATTACAGGTGTGTGTCACCATGCCCAGCTTGCATATGTTTTTAAATAAAGCATTTTATTTTAAAGTGTTTTTAGTAGAATTTCCTTTTCAGGTCTTCTAATAAAATAAAAAATAATCAGTAAATAAATTACTGAAATTATATATTTTTAATGATTTTCAGTTTCCTCTTTTTATTTTAATTTTTTTATTGTAATAATTCGTGCTTTGTATTTATACATTTTTGTTAGGTACAAATTGATAAAGACAAATGTGCACACATTTCTCATCTGACCCTATCCCCAATTCCCACCCCGCTCCCTCGCCCTCCCTTCCTCTCAAGTTCAGTTCAGTGAGTGATCTTGATATAATTGTGTAAGTACATCATGTGCCTTAGTATGCTCTCCCCACCACCACCACCCCCCCCGTCCATTCCCTTCGATTAAGTCTACTTCTTTGTTTATCGAGGGTCTTTACTTTTTCATCTGGGGACCCTCTTATGACCCATCTCTTATGTCCTATGTTTATAGCGGCTCAATTCATAATAGCCAAACTATGGAAGCAGCCAAGATGTCCATCCACAGATGAATGGATTACAAAACTGTGGGATATATACACAATGGAATTTTACTCAGCCATAAAGAAGAACAAAATCATGTTCTTTGCAGGGAAATGGATGCAACTGGAAAACATTATGTTAAGTGAGATTAGCCAGTCACAAAGAGTAAAGCTTCCTCTTTTTGCTTTAAGAAGCATCCCTAATTGGATGAAAGCGATACCATTACCCTGCTTATTCTGTTTCCTCCCTGTCCCATCACCAGAGCTCAGTCAGCCTAGCAAATCAATCAAAATCAATCTATGTACCCTCCTCCCCCTCTCCTTCCCCCTCTCCCACCCCCTCTCTATTTTGTGCGGTATAGGGAATTGAACCAATTGGAGACTACCACTAAGCTCTACCTCCAATCCTTTTTTATTTTGTGTTTTTAGACAGAGTCTTGCTAAATTGCCCAGGCTGGTCTCAAATTTGAGATCCTCCTGCCTCAGCATCCCAAGTAACCACCATACTCAGCTTTCAATCCCGATCTCTTTTATCCTCAAGGGGTTGTTCCCAAATCCTTGTCCATAAGTTGGGGAAAAACTTCATCTTTCTAGGAAGTGGAGGAAATAAGTATTATACAGTGGTTTTTCATTAAGCTAAGTTTATTTAACTTACATGTCTTTTTTAAGTTTTGAAGGTGAATACCTCCTACTGTTTGATGTTATGATATTCTCTCATTGGGAAGTGATGTGGTAGTATAGAATAGACTTCCTTCTGTTTGTCCTTAATTTTTTCTTTCCTTTTATTGTTTTTACTTGGTATAATAAAAATCTAGTTAATGAGTCCCCAGAATTAGTTTTGAAGCTTTACTGGCACATAAATTCAAATGCGTGGGATATAGTACATTAGAGCACAGCCATCTGTTTGTATTGACCTCTGGTTAACATCTAGTCTAACCTCATTTAGCCTTCTTCACTTCCCAGTTCATCCAAAATATATCTGGCTTTAGAATGATTCCCACATTAGCTTCCTATTAATATGCATATAAAGTAAAATGTTTGTTTAATTGATACCTTAGTATAATTTAAGTGAAGGAGAAAATTATAAAGAAAAAGGCAAGTAACTATGTAGACAGATCTGCAGGGTGACTAATGCCTTTGAAAGGCAAAAGAAGAAAAACATGAGTGAGCAAATGAGAAAGCTTTAAAAGGGCAAGGAACAAGGTTTGATTTGTGCTCTAAGGACAAAATAGTAGGTTCTAATCCTTCACTCTTCATCTTCCTGAGAAGTGAGGTTATTTGCATATATCATTGTCAGTCACTCCCCAGCAATAGATTCCATTCCATGGAACACTTGGTTAGTAGCATTCATTGGCTTCTTTTTGGTCCCTTGACTTAGCACATATTATTTAGATACTTATTTAGAATGTGTACCTTAATACTGCTGTAAGAATCAGGGTCATGGTCCTAGTCACAGTCAGTCTTTTGAAGGATCAGATAAAATTTTGTAGAGGAGAAAGGGGGGATGCAATTCATATCCCTGCCCCCAGAAGAGTGATTTCTTAATGATCTGAAATTACTCTATGCTAAGTTGGGTGAGTCTGCTTCATAAATTTTCTGACATGCAAATTTTCCAGACTTACTACATTTTAACAGCAGCCTTGATAAAACAGTTGCTCTTCTTTACTTATTGCCACCAGAAAAAGTCAGCTCTTCCAACTTTTAATTTGCCTCATTGCTAACAAACAGTTCCTTTCTGCATGTCAACTGATTGAGCTGTCTTTGATGTTTATTTTGCAACTATTTTGGAGGATACATTGCTTAAAGTGTTTGACATTTATTGATGCTTTATTGAATTTTATATATGGCTGAAGTTAGCATTAAGTTATTACTACTTTAGTTTTTTTTTTTTTTTTTTTTTTTTTTTTTTTTTTTTTTTTTTTTTTTTTTTTTTTTTTTTTTTTTTTTTTTTTTTTTTTTTTTTTTTTTTTTTTTTTTTTTTTTTTTTTTTTTTTTTTTTTTTTTT
>PVLC010006869.1:0-66159 GCA_004027655.1 Graphiurus murinus
CTGCTGAACTGTTCTCTAGGCTCCCTGCCCCGCCCCTGCCCCCTGCAGGAGTCCGGAGCCCTCCCCTGGTGGTGTGAAGCCACTGGAATGTGGCACTCTGACCCCTGGCAGTTGAGTGTCCTGGATGGACCTGGCCTGGGAAACAGGAAAGACTGGGGAGAGGGAAGGCCTGCCCTGTGGCCTTAGGGTGGGAAGGAGGGAAAGGAAGTGCTGGGCAGTGTGACCCCTCAAGTAGCCCAGGAAGCTCCCACATAGCTGGGCCAGGCTGCCAGATGGGAGGGAGCAGGCCATTCCCTCAAGCCATGCCCATGGCTGGCCGGTGGGCAGAGCTGAGTGCTGGCAGGTGAGCTGCCCCAGCAGTGGGGTGGGGGGTGGGAGGCACAGATGAGAATGCAGAGAAATTTGTAGTAGATGATGAAGGGAGAGGAGGAATGTCCAGTGACTGTATGGATTAGACACATTTCTCATTTTAGAAACCAAAGAGAAGGTAGAAAAAGACACTCTAAAGAAGCTTCACCCTTTTTCATTTTAGAGCAGAGCAGACCCCATTTGGAGACCTCAGTATCTTTATCAGGCTCAGTCTTGGCAAAAAGAGCATTGGTTTGGTGAAGACGATGGATGCACATTTTGCTGGAAGGCCAGTTGGTACTTGCCTGCCTCTTTCCGTGGAAGGTCAGTTGGTATTTACCTGTCCCTTTGGGTCTCCGTTTCTTTCTTGTCACTGGGGACCCCCTGGACCACACTGGGGTCAGATCCCACCAGATCCTTGCTCCTTCCTCTCCAGGACAGGAAACCTTGTGTCCTTCACTTCTTCCCACTTGAAGCCCCTTATGGAACCAGGGTGCACTCAAACTTCCCACTCAAACTTCAGGAGCCATGAGCAGATCACACTGCTGCCAGATTGTGTGCAAGGTTGGCCAGGATGGCAAGCCAGCTTTTTGTTAGAGATACTTAAATGTTATGCATTTGGGAAAGGAATCGAAGCTATAGGCTGAGTCTGTTTCAGAAACACTTGTGTTAAGAGCACAGACATTCTTACTGCTGCCATGCCTACAGGGGTTGGGTTTCTGCAGCAGCTAGAGTCTCTGTGCTGAGAAAATGAACTCTTCCCAAGCTCAGGGTTGTCTCCGAATGGCACTTAGTGCTATGTGGTCGTGCCATATTGTGTCTTAAGTCAGAGTGGAGTAGTGGCCCTGGTGCTAAATAAAAATGTCTTGGTTATTAGGTTCATGAATTGGGCCCACAAACCAAGTATGCCCCTCCCCACTTCTTCCACCTACTTGATACCAAAAGCTACTGGGTGAGGCCCAGGGCACTTAACAGGCTGTTGCAGCAGCTAAGCAAGCCAGTGTCCCTCTACTTAAAGTGTGCGTTTTCTCGTCTGCCTTGAGAATTCAGCGTTCTTCTATAAATTTGGAAGTTCGGAACAGCCAAATTATTAGAAGTGCTTATATATGCTTAAAGGTATGTATTGCTGTATGTCTTAATCTTTTGGAAATCAGTGATCCTTATAGTTAAATCAGATTTAGATTTAAATATATCATCATCCTTTGGAAACTTTATGAATTTTGTAATTCGTAATTTTTTTTGCATTAGCAATTGAACCCAGAGCCATTCTACCTCCATGCTACACCCCCAGTCCAGTTTATTTTTTATTTTGAACCAGGGTCTCACTGAGTTGCTGAGGGCCTTGGTAAGTTGCTGAGGCTGGCCTCAAACCTGCAATCCTCCAGTATCAGCCTCTCAAGTACTGGGATTACAGGTATGTGTCACCACGCCTTTTTATACTCTGAAAACTATTAGTTCTTGAAACTTGTACTGAATCTAATAGAATACTTAGTAATTTTTAACCTTCCATATAGTTAGGAAAGATGTATTTCCACAAGTTTTATCATTTGAATAGTTTTTTCCATGATATCTTTCACACTGCATAGACCAACTTTAAATAGAATAACATTTCAGAATCATGATCTTGGAAAGCCCACCTACTTAAATGCATGTGGGAACACATATTGCTGTAGCATGTGGAAGAAGGACTGAGTAAATCACATTTATATTTCTTTTATGCAGCAAGTCCATTATTCTCTGTGTGTCTATGTTTATGCATGTGTGTGCTCTAATCTCAAATGCAGAAATGTATAAACTTCTTTCTTTGATGGTTAATACCTTAAAATACCTGAAAGTTACCTCTTTCCTAGTCCCACAAGGCCTGAACTTCTATCAAGTTTGTTTGTTTTGTGGCAGTGGGGATTGAACCCAGGGCCATTCTACCTCTGAGCTACACTCTCAGCCCTATCTTATTTTTATTTTGAAACAGGGTCTTGCTAGAGTTTCACTATTTGCCAGGGCTGTCCTCAAACCTGCAATCATGTTTCAGCCTCCCAAGTATTTGGATTACAAGCATGTATCACCACACCCAGCTTCAAGTTTTTTTTTATCTCAAATATTCTGAGATAATATTAAATATTATCTGAGAAGATATTAAGTATGTGTAAGGAGGGAAGAAGTTAAATAAACTTTTAAATATATACAGAGGGATTTTGCAGGTGCTTCTCTTCTTTCGATATGGTATTCTTGACAGAATGCTATTCCTACAGTAATCACCTCCTCCGCCAGTTCCCTACTCCATTCAGTGGTGGGTATTGTGGCCCTCCTTGTGCCATCTGTCCAGCTCCACATGGGGTGGCGATCTTTGGCTCCAGGAAGCTCAGAATCCAGCTGTAAACAGCTGTAAAGCCTGTCTTGGAATAAGTGAGGGATTGTGATGGGTGTGCTGGAAGTGAGAGGAGTGGGTTGGAGAAAGTCAAGTAAACTTCTTTGAAGAAAAGACATTTGAACTGCATGGGATTGCTGCAGGAGGAGAAAGAACATTCATAAACAGAGGAAATGGAATTGGCAAAGGCTTGTTGAAATGAAAATATACCACTACACAGGAAACTGATTGATTTGATAAATATTTCTGGAGGACCTACTGTGTGCTGAGTCCTGTTTTAGGTGCAGAACATACAGGAGTGAACAACACAGGCAAAACTCCCTACCAACCTGGAGCTTTCTGGTAGAGACAAAAATAAACCAAGTTAGTAAGTAAAGCATACTGCATGCCAAGAGATCAGGGTTAGGGAGGAAAATAAGCAGAGGAAGGGAACTGCAGCAATGGCATCTGGTTGTTTTCAATAAAATGGTCAGGGAAAGTCTCTCCATGAAGTTGAGGTTGGTCCTAAACCTGAAGGAATGATGGGTATGAGCTATGCACACACCTGGGGAGGGCATTCCAAGTGGAGGCCCTGAGTCTGCAGTGGCCTGGGAAGGGGTGAGGGGCTGGCTGCACAGTGGGAAAAAACTGGTAGGTCAGCTGGGCCTGGGCACAGGCCCTGTTTATCAGTGTGAGGGGTTGGACTTGACCCATAGGCAGGAGAGAGCCAGCATAGATTTTTAGACCTAGTGAGATTTTTAGACCAGTGAGACCCCCACACTGAATACTCATTGACTTGGAGCTGGATTGTGTGGGGTTTAGAGATTAGGGTACTACACAAAGGAAACTCCTAGTTTTATAAGAAATGCAAATATGTCTTTCAAACATGCTCTTAAGATTTAAAAAAAAATTGTAGTATATTTATTTGTATGGTATACTTCGTATACATTTTAGGGATTAAATCACTACTATGTAAATCATAGTGCTCCCAAGATATTAATATGCATTTCTTGACATAGCTTAAGGCAAGAGTCCTGCTTTTCATTGTTCCCTAGTCTACATTTGCTGCTTTCTGGAGAATTTTGAGATGAATTTCAGGGACTTGATACCTTTAAATGTGTCAGATAGGTTCTGCATTGCTGAGGTTTCTTAACCATCTCAAGTTGTCTCTTTGGTTCTCATTTTAGCATTATTGACCACATAAACACATAGTAGCCAAGCAGATCGCAACAGTGTTTCAAGAGTAAAGATTTGGGCATATGTATCAAACTTTTGATTAGGATGAAAATGGATAACAGTAGGAAATTGCATACTTTGTGCAAAAATAGTGTTGCTGACAAATTGTTATTTGTCAGGACCAGATAGCTTGAGATTCCTAGCGCGTATAGGTATTAGAGATCAAACAGAGATAAACTTTCTCTTTCTCTCTCTCTCCCCCCATATATATATATTTTATACATGCATGTGCATACACACAGAAAAATTAATAAAAATCAAAGGTTTAATTTTGTTGTTTTGTGGTGCTGGGATTGAACCCAGGGCCTTGCACATGCCTCTGTACTCTCAGCCCCAAAGGGTTGAGTTTTTAGGAAAGATACTTCTTTGTAGAGTAGTACTAGAGTTGACGGTAGGGATCAGTTAAGAATGCTGTTGTTGGAATATCACTCTTTCACTGATTATCTTCCACTTGGTTTATTCTGAAGAATTCAGATGAATTATTAAGGTAAAGTTCACAGCAATGCCCAGGTTGATTTGTAAAAACATTCTTTACAAAACAATTGCTAACTGACTTCACAAAGTTACTATCCTGAAAAGATTCCTTAATGCTACTTACAGACCATTACACCTTTTAAAAATCATTTTTCGCTCCTCAGGAGTCGTGCTCTATATGAAGCCATTGTTTGCCTTAACAAAGAAACCCTTGTTTCCTGGAGGAGTGAAGAGTTGAGATCATGTTTATACTGTTGGGTTTTCTGTTCTTCTGATGGTTACCAAGGTGCACCTGCAGCTCCGTTTGTCTTGGCTGTAAGGTCTCTTTGCCTATCCCTTTGGTTAAGGGCCATCAGCAGTGGGTATCAAGGCCATAATCCCTGGAGATGGACTTCACCAGAGTGAAAGGCACTGCCCCGCTTTGCCCTGATGTTCAGGTCTTCTATATTCACTTGAACTTGAAATTTTGCCCAGCTCTTGAACACATCACTCCCTTTTCTTGAATTCCTCACGTTGCCTGCCGTTGATAGCCTGTTTGGAATTCAGCCCTAGGTTGCTCACCTTCTCTCCTTAGCTGAACTAGTTAGCCCACTGAGAAGCACTTACTCCACTCCTGGCACATAAAAGGTGCTCACTAAGTGCTGTCATCAGAAGATTTGCCTCAAGGGCAAAATATGCATCATTAATCTTTGCTAACTGTTCATCTACTTGATTAACAAGTTAAATCCTTCAAAAGTGCTTATTTTCAGAGTACCTTGTTCACTTTATTGTTCTTGTTTGAAGTTTGTCACAATTTTTTTTTTTTTCATTGTACTGGGTCATACTTTTGGATGAATACAATTCTGGTACCTAGTCTGTTTTGCTCTTGGTTATTTGACTAACAGATTTCTAGGTTAGAGCATACATTAATATTTATAAAATGGCACTGTGCATTATTCATGTCCTCAAGTTCCTTTCTGGCAAGAAGCATTAACTTGTATCACATTATCTACTGTTGTGATACACAGGAGTGGTACATGATGCAGAGAAGTGGCAGAAAGGGAGATAAAAGAGTTTGTTACTTATTATTTGCTAAACATAGTTGAGGCATATTACATTCATTCACTCATTCAACATGTCACAAATATTGGTATGTGGAAGTGTTGGTTAATACAGTGCTGAGGTTAAAAGAATACTTGAGTTCCTATTAATAGTTTACACATAGGAAGATTTAAATCTGAAGATGTTTCTCAGTTATTTCTAAGTAATTGATGTTATTCCCTTTTCACTTTCCAGAAAACGTTTGGCCTTTGCTTTGTTTAAACTTGAGTCCACTTGTCTTTCTTCCTGTCCCTGTTCTTTCCTTCCACTGAAGCTTATTTGGCTAAGCTACTATTTACCAAGCCCTACGATAGCTCAGCGTTGAACAACAAAACGATATCCGTACTGTCAAATAAGCCACTTTCTAGTAGAGAAAATTAGATAAGCATTTTCATTATATTTCCATAAACGGGGAAAATAGAATAGAGATGTACTAGAAATCCTACAGTGGAAATAATTCAGTCCACTCAACATTAAAGATTGAAGAGTTTCCAAAGCAGATGAAAAGGAGCAACTGTACAAAGCCATAGAGTCATGAAACAACACGGGAAACAAAACTAAGCCTTGCTGGAGGAGGAGGGGGGTGTGGTGTGGTGTGGCATGGCGTGGTGTGGCATGGAGGAGATGGGCCAAGAACAGATCTCACAGGCTTTGTGTTCCATGCCAAGGTCTTGAGAGACCAGATGTTGGTCTTTATTTTGTAGACTGTTGCTTTGCAACTCTTAATGTGCCTCACTGGTGTTATTTACACTGAAGCTCTTCTGTAGGTGGATCAGACACTGGGACCCAGGTATATGACGGGCATTTAAGGATGACTTGTAGAGTATCTTGATGAAGAGATGAAATAGAAAACAACTAGGTGCAACTCCAAGGTAATTTTTCCCTCAGCCAAGATGTGTTAAAATTTAAGCAGCAGTACATTTGATAACTGGTATTCTTTGAGGCTGAATAAACACTGAGTTACCTGTATTAATGGACATTCAAGCTCAGAGACAGCTAGCTGCATTGCTCAACAGTAGCATGTGCCTGAGAAGAAGGCCAGGCTAGCACTGCACGGACATGGGCCAGGAGAAGAGAAGACTTGAGGTTTTCCTTTAAAAATTTTGGGATCCTGGCCAGGTGTGATGGTGCATGCCTGTAGTTTCAGTACTTGGGAGACTGAAACAGGAAGATAGCAGGTTCATGGCCAGCCTTAGCAACTTAGCAAGATCCTGTTTCAAATAAAAGAGATAGGGATGTAGCTCAGAGGTAGAATCCCCCTGGGGTCAATTCCCAGTACCAAAAACAAAACAAAAAAGCCAAACATGGAATCCACAGTCAAAGCCAAGGAAATGTAAGAGATCTAAGTTCTAAGCCACAGAACATAGTCAAACTAATTGTAGCCAGGAAAACAAAACAAACAAAAAAAAAACTTAAGTGAGCATTCAAATACTTGTCTTAGTTACCTTTTAAAAATTGAGAAATGTAGCCATTTAATGACTAACTTTGATAACTTCTTGATAAAACCACTATAGAGAAACTGTTTGAAAAAAACATACATCAAAATAACCTAGCATGCTCTGTGGGACTGTTAATCACAAGCTATTTATGAAACAAATCTTTTTGAAGGACCAATTTTTTTTAAATTTTGTTAACCACCTCTGTTGTGTTTATTTCTATCCTTGTTTCTTTAGCTGATGCCTAGCAAATTACTTTCCTTACCTTTCTTGTGTCCCTTGAAATTTCCCCCTTAAACATGGCCTCAGTTGGTCCCATCAGTGTTAACTTACGGTGCTTTCCTTGATTGTCATTTCCATAAATCTCTGCCATTAAAAATTTTTTTTTATTATAAAAATTTCCAAATATACAACAGTAGAGACAATTGTATAGCAACAGAGTATTTCAGTGGTTGCCAATTCATGGCTAATCTGTTTATTAAAATCTGGAGATGTTTTTTAAGACCTCAGCTTGTGACTCTTCTAAGAATGAAGGTGCTTGAAAGGTCATTAAAAGTGAAAATTATAGTAAAAATACTCTTGACTTTCCTGAAGTGTGCATACTGATTCTATTTTTAAAATCTCAAACTAACTGGGCATGATGGCGCACGCTTGTAATCCCAGCATTCGGGAGGCTGAGACTGGAGGATCCGGGTTCGTGGCCAGCCTCAGCTACCTAGTGAGGCCCTCACAGCTTAGTGAGAAATAATAAAAGGGCTGGGGGTATAGCTCGGAGGTAGAACGCCGCTGAGTTCAATCCCCAGTAACACACACACACACACACACACACACACACACACAACTCAAACTGGTCTGATAATGGGAAACTATTTTAAATTTAAAGTATGACCATCACAGATACATGAGTCTCTGGCACTATCCTCAAGAAATTGTTAGCATTGTTCAGTTTCAACAAAGATGCCAGAATCAAAGAAACTTGAGGGACCTCATGAATTATCCATTCCTACTCTTAGCAATTAAAGCATCCTCGCCTTAGAGAGCTGAGTGCCTTGTTCAGGGCTGTCCTATGAACCAGTATCGGAGTCAAGGTTGTGGTCTCCTGGCCAGGACTCTCTCTGTTACACCACCCCACTGCTGGGTTGTCTGTCTGTCTGTCCATACACAGCAGTGTAAGATCCTAATTTAGGCAGAATGGTCCGTTCTGTAGCCCCAGTCTCTCCACTCCTCTTTTCTGGTTTCATGAAATCTTTACTTCCAGAGATAAGGCTTATCTTTTAAACTCTTTCTTCCTCCCTAGTCCCCACTAGCTTCCTGCTGTCAGATAGGAAACTATCCTTCCATTTCCAGAGTCTTAGAAACATTTTATTTACATGCTCTGTATGATTTTGGTTAGAATGGTGAAACTTTGTGCTGTAATTTCCTCTTTCCTAGCCTCTTAAGGCCTTAGCACCTTGCTTGGCTTTTGATGCATAATAGGTACTAGTATCTGTTTGAGGAATACATGATTGAAAGGAAGAATAAGTGAATGAATTTGCATTCTGTTATTCATGTCTGGTCCTCCTCTGTTGTATTGTTAAGGTGTCTGAGGAAAAGGAGGGATGGAACATGTGCTTATTATTAATAAGTGTTTTATTGTAACTTGAATTGGTACTGCTTATTTGTCAATGAATTCCTCCCTGGGACATAATATGAATGGATGTTCTTGTTGTTTGTTATGTTTGGAAGTTTGCATACATTTGCCTCCAACATATATTTCTGTGCGTATTTTAGATTTCCATTGTTTTAGAGATTCTGGCCTTGTCCACTTTAGTATATGGTTTCATCTTCCTAACATAATGTCACTTGGTGGAAATGCATTTAAACAAATTTTGTAACAGAAGTCATTTCTACTGATAACCATAAATTTGCCCTTCCTGCTTTGTACTGATTACAGCACAGGGCAGAGAGGAAGGGAAAGCACCAGCTTTCAGAACATCGGCCTTAAGCCCAAAGCAGAGAGAATGAAAGCGCACCGCGTTAGACTCCTCCTGGAGCAGAACTGAATGCCTGATAACAGCCAGCTGGGAGCTGGGGGATTTAAGAGCAGCAATTTTACATTACACTGGAGTTTCTAGGCTGGCATGGAAAGAGATACCAGTATTAGCTATTTGCATCTTACCATAGCCACAGGGATATGTGAACAGCTGAAGAATTAATTTGATATATATTCCCAGAAGCCTCTCCTCTGCCAACAGAATTCCATTACTGTGAGCTTCTGAGTGTGTATCATGAATTTGTTGCTTGCTTTTTTAATATCTGCTCTAGCATATTTCTGGTAAGTGGATTGCTTCATAACGGAGCACAGCTATCTCTTGGTTTAGAGTAAACTCCATTAACCTAAACAGACACAAGGTGTAGAAAAGGTAAGGCTTTGGGAGTACAAATGCCTTTCACCTTGAGGAAAGCAGACATTTCAGAAGATCACACCCTCCTCTGTCCAGTAAGTGTAGCCATAGTGGAAACGTTTATTCCCTGTGAGTGGCAATTCAGACTTGAGCAGACGGAAAGGTATTTGATGGGCAAAGAGGTTGACTCCAGGACCAGTCAGGCCAGTGTGTCCACAGCTAGAGCTCCCAGACACTGTGTGTGTGTGTTTTGGGAGGGTGTTCCTTGGAGCGCCTTCCTTCACATCCTTCTCAGTACCCCCTTTTCTACCCACAAGATGGAAACTTCTTTATTCCCAGCCTTCGCATTAAAATTTTTTATATCAGTTGTAGAAGGAAGAAATTTTAGGCTTCACCAAGAATACTGAGAAAGACTTTGTGGAGTAGAAAGACCAAGTCCAGGGCAAGACTGAATGTGGCTATTAGAAATACAGTGCTTTTGCTTTGCTGCCAAATATTTGCTCTTAAACAAGAAAAACACTCATGTTCTGCAAACTTGTTGACCACACTAAAAATGAGAGCTGTTGGGAAAAACATAGGGGAAGTAACTCAAAACCAATGAAACTATGCACATAGAGGATAAATATAAGAACCCAAATAAAAATACTGACATAGGTAAGCCACTGCTGGCTCATGCACCTGAATCCCCAGCCACCCATCCGTGGCAGTCTTACACAAACCAGAGTTCACTTTGCTTCCTGGGGCCTTGAAGATAGTCACTTTTAATTTTTGTTTATTTTTTATTGCTGCATTGTAATCATACATCTTAATAAGATACAAGCTGGTAGAGGCATACATGCACTCATTTAACCCTTTTAATAGAGACTGGTTTCATCAGAATTAAACAAGATTCAGGAGTCATCTCACTCTCTCTTTTTTTTTTTTAAACACAAGAATAAATGTTCCTACTTTTTTCATTTCTACTTGAAACTTACCTAGGTAGTTTAATATAGTGAAAATTTCAGCCACTAGAGTGGTCATTTTTTCATATTAAAGGTATTTGAATAAGATTGTCTTCCTCAAGTCTTCATACATTGCTATGATTTTTCCTTTAATGTGAAAAAACCTGCTTTTGATTTTTCCCATCTTTTGCTTTATATAATAATGTCATTTTTGTACTTAACACCATGTATTATCTAAGTCACATTAAGGACACAGGCATTTTTATGGTTCAGTGGCAACTGTTAGGAGAAAGAGGTACCCAGTGTCCTTCGCTGTTTCCCAGATCTGGATCCTGCACTGCTATGGCTAAGGTATACCAGCAGGACATGTTCATGGTCTTTAGAACAGTCCTTCTTAAAGTGTGAGCTGCACACCCCTTGGAAACCCCAAGATCTTTTCAAGTCATACAAGAGATCAAACTATTTACCTTACAATATTAAAACTTATTTTTTTCTTTTTTCTCTTGTGTCAACCTGGCACCAATGGTGTAAAAACAGTGGTAAGTTAAGCAGTTGGCATTTTAGTCTGAATAGAGGCTCTGGCACCAAACGGTGCTAATGAGTCCTTGTATTCACCACAGTGCCCTGTGGTCAATAATAAATAATCAAATCAAATAAAAAATTAGTTTCCCTTAAGGATGCCATTGATTGAAAGCAGTAAGTTATTAGTCATAGTAAGTGTCAGCACTTGATTATATTACCAGTGTTGTTTTGGATGAAATGAAAAATATGCATAAAGTAATTATGCTACACACCGAGGTACTGTGGTTGTTGTTCCAAGGAAAAGCCTTGTGTTTCCATATGTCTTCTAACATCTGATGAAGATGTTGGGTTAGCAGTTAGGTATCCCTGACTTCACTGTAGTATTCACACATTTGGACATATTAGAACACTTATGAATTTGAATTTGTACATGAAATATTTAGAGAAAATAACATTTAACACCTTGATTTGTTATCTTGCAAAAGCTACAAACTTTAAAGTACATTAGTAGAGGTACCACAGTTGTCTTGACTTTCCAGTCTAGGAGACTATTTATTATGTGCTGATTACCAAGAAAACACAGACGTGTTTGGGCACATGTGCACATACAATAAATCAAGGGCAGTACCTCTGTTTTTATCTCTTTTTCTTGACCAGTAAGGAGAATTCAGGAACTACGTCAAAGTAATCAGCACCTTGATCCTTTGCTGTGTAGAGATTTGAAAACAGGAAATTTGCCAAGTACTGTCTAGCACTACAGATTGAGCATCCCTAATCCAAAAAGTTCTGAATCTGAAATTTTCTGAGTGCCGACATAACACAACGTGTATTCAGATATTCTGAAATCCAGAAAGCTTCTAAATTTGAAACACTTCTAATCCCAAGCATTTCCGATAAAGGATACTCAATCTATATTGGGCTCAAATTTGATTGTCTATGATTTAATCAAATTTCATTACATTTTTGCTTTCAATCCCTGTTGATTTTCTGTTAAGGTATTTTAAAGTATAATGTTCTGTAATAGAATACTATAAAAGCATTTATCTTAGAAGCATGTTGTATTTGATCCTATAAAATGGTGATTTTATAGGAACTAAAGGAACCACTTGCCAAGAAGAAAAACCAAGTATTGATTATGAGGGCAGAAATTGAAAGGTTTCTTTCAACAAAGAAAAGCATTCAAAACATGTCTTGAGTCAGAGATGCTTCCCATTCAGACGTGGCTGTAATATTTCTGAGTCAGCCTTACCTGGACATCTTCAGGTACAGCCTGTATTGCTGCCAAGAAGTTGCTGCTGAGAAAGAAGCCAACAGTTTGGGGCCAGGGAGATCATCCAGAGCAGTTGCCTTTTAGTTTTGATTCCAAATTCAGAGGAGATGGTCTTCCTGCAGGGAGGCAAGGAAAAGTGTCTAGCAGCAAAAACAGTTTGGCTCTGAATTGGGCTTCTTGGAAGGACTGTTGATGCCAGGCAGGCGACAAGAGGCTGCAGTCTTAGAGCTGAACTGGGAAAGAGACTAATGACAGATGATGCTGAGTGAGAATTGCATCAGTGTGTCCAAGCGTTTAAGACATGTGCCTCATACAGTGCTTTATGAACAAGCTTTTAAGATAGCATTTGCATTATTTAAATAAGTTCTTTATAGTATCTTGAAACGTACTCTTTTTGATATTTTATATATAAACACATTTTTTAAATGAGGCATTTAAAAGTAAAAAAAAGAACCACAGGCTACTGCATTGATCTCACACACACACACACACACACACACACACACTGCAATAAGTATTGAAGTTGAGGGGTTCAGTGTAAGGTAACACTTGGCTCCTGCCTGAGAGGACTCTTGTCTATCAGGGAAGTTTGACTTTAGGGAACGAGAAGTGTGTGCAGATGTTTGCAGGAGGCTGCAGGATGGAACAGCTCAATCTCCTGGGGCATTTGGAGAAGACTGCTCTAAAAGGTAACCTTTGGCTAGGTCTTGACTGATGAATAGGAGTTATGAGAAGAAGGAAAAGAAGTATTCTGAGCAGATGATACTCAATGAGCCAAGCATGGGAGCAGTTTTTAAAGGATTTATAGTGAGAACCTCATTGTGCTTGGAGCGTTAGGATGTGGGAGGGACTGGTGAAAGAGGAGTCTGTAGAAATAGGTGCAAGCCATATCATGAAGAACCTTACATTCAACAATAAGTTTGGATTTCTTATTCTTGGCAAGAGAAAACCACTGAGCAGGCTTGTTTTTTGAAGATGATGATTCTGGTAACAGTGTGGGAAATGAGGTGAAGGGAAGAGAAAACAATGGCAGGGAGACAGATTAGAAAACTTTGTGGTAGCTCAGGAGGGTGATATCTTCGGGGGGTTCCAGTTAGAGTGGAGTGCAGTATATCTGTTGTAGGAAAATTTCTGCAGGAGAACCAACTCAATTTACAAGAACAGTAATAGGGGTTTCCTTAGGAATATGAAGGGAAGGAGAAGAAATATAGGTGGTCTTTCAGTGATTCAAATATTACTTGCATTTCTTACAAGTTTTGAAATTCCTAGGGTTGAACTATTTTTGAATTACAGATTTGTATATGCATCCACAAAAAGTTCTTCATGGGAAATTTGATTGAACTATATCAGGATGGTGTACTAATAGCATGTCAACAGTTAAACACAGAGATCAGAAATCATTTAGATGCATCATTCTGATATAACTGAAGACAGATAGCTCCTATGTTGAATTGTTTTAGTATGTTTTTTGATTTTCCTTTCAGTATACTTCAGTCATTTCACTGTTGTCCTTAAGGAATGTGCCTTCGTGTGTGTGTGTGTGTGTGTGTGTGTGTGTGTGTGTGTGTGTGTGTGTGTGTGTGTGAGAGAGAGAGAGAGAGAGAGAGAGAGAGAGAGAGAGAGAGATTTGAATGTTATTTCCGAGGACCAGATATAGTCTAAGTAGGAAAACAAATTTTAGATCACTTGTGTTTCTTTTTAAACTTTGCTACTAAAAGATGATCATTTTACTGAGAGCTGAGGCTTTGATCATGTAAGTGAGCCTCATCTCCTGAAATTAGAACACAGGAGATTTTTCTCTAATTCTGTCTTAAAGAATAACCCTGAAGCTCAATATACAATAAATAATGTTCTTTTAAAGGATTCCTTGGCCGGACGTGGTGGTGCACGCTTGTAATCCCTGTACTTGAGAGGCTGAGACTGGAGGATCCAGGTTCGAGGCCAGCCTCAGCTACTTAGTGAGGCCCTCCGCAACTTAGTGAGACCCCGTTTCAAAATAAAGAATAAAAAATCGGGCTGGGGTGTAGCTTGGAGGTAGACTGACCCGGGGTTCAGCCCCTAGTACCACACAAAAAAAATAAATAAATAAAATTTTGCCTTGTTGAGTGATGATACCAGAAGTAAACATTAGCCCTATAAAGATCATAGCTGTTGGTTTACACAGTCTTTTGTGAAAACTTTTTCTTTTGGTGGTGCTGGTAATTTGAACTTACGGCTTTGCATATCACATGCTGAGCAAGTGCTCTACCACTGGGCTACATCCGCAGCCCCAAAACATATGCTTAGGATGGCATTTATTCCTGCTGTAGTGTGTGCAGTACACTTAACTCAAGCACTTTTAAAAATTCTCTCCAGATATAGTTATCAGAAGCATGTTTCCTATTTATCAGTCAAGTCCCCAGTTCAGGTGTGATAAAGTATCTTTTAAAGATAATGTTAAGTGTGTGTGTGTAGGGAAACCCATGTAATGTCCCAGAGGTCCATAGGGAAATAGTCTGGTTTCCTGTAGGAGGTATTTCAGCCAGGAGGAATATTACTAAGAATTGAGCCTACCAGTGGTTTTCTCACGTATGTTGCATTTTTCTGAGCTAAGTCCCAGGAAATCATGTTTTAAAATCTATTTATTAGCATCTACTCCATTCCACCATCAGCATGTATATTGGTATCAGCTTCAGAATTTGATGACCTTAGCCTCTCGATAGGCTACAGCCCTGAATGTTGAGGTCACTGCTTACTTTATTTGTGGGCAGTGCACTAACCGTCTGTCCCTAAGTGTATCAGAGCAGATCTCCATTGGATCTCATTCTTGACTCTTAGTGATGTCTAGTTTTTGATGTTCTTTAGCTGCCTTGATGTATTAGATTGAAGAACTATTTTAAATCTAAAACTGCTCTTTACTAATAAAAAAAAAAACTTAAATAATTTTGTAGACTGACAAATGTGAACTCCTGTAATTTTATAAAATGTGGAAAATCTAGGGAACTGTTTAAAATTTAAAATTTTACAGGAATCTCAATTGCTATTGTAGCATGGAAGGTAGTGGGTTTTTTAATCACAAGCATTTTTATGTGTAGCTGTTTAATATTTACATGTATGGCTGTATTTTAGTCCTAGTTATTAGGAGGAGGTTGGGTTTCATTCACTTGTACAATTTCAGCCAATCAAAATTGGCTTTGACAAATTGAGGTGTCAAATTGGATGTTTATCTTGACAGCCTGTGTATTTTTGCCTTCAAAGAGGCCTTTGAGTGAAGCAGCAAGCAATATTATCTGGGTAATTGTTTTACAGATGAGAACTGGGATGATGACCAGCTGCTTGGTTTTGAACCATGCAATGAAAACCTTATCTCTGGCTGCAATATAATCAATGGAAAATGTGAATGTGACACCATTCGAACCTGCAACAATCCCTTTGAGTTTCCAAGGAAGGATATGTGCCTTTCAGCTTTAAAGAGGATTGAAGGTAAGTATTAATTTTGGCTAACAACTCAATTGCAAACCTTAGCATTGTGTAATTGAGCAGTGCTAGTATTTGAACTTGAAAAGATAAAGATGAGCTTAAAGAGCTTGGTAGCTTTTAGAATTCACAATGAGATTCATGAAGTATACTGAGTGCTGATATGATGTTAGGTGTGTGTGTTTCTTGGAAGCGGGGAATGGTAATGCTGTGGTCCTGTGAGCAGTTAGCTTGTGCCAGCTGGCGGAGGTCAGCCTTGCATAATGGATGATTTCATGAGTGGTGTGCTTGAGATTAGCATCTGTTGTCACCAGGTCCATTCTGCTTGATTGACCATAGGATGGTGCTCCATGAGGAGAGTCTGCTAACTAGAAAGGTAGCTCATCCGACACAGAGAAGGGAGAGTTGTACCTTGAAGATTGAAGGCGTATTTGATATTGCCAGGGGCAAGATTCACATCAGTGTGGATGGATCAGGAGGCACTTCACTTCCAGAGTAGAATCAGAAATTACATGGAAGTAACAAGAAGATTATACTATTGTGGACCACAACTTTTGTATATTCACACATGCAATCTGGAAAGATTTAAAACTTGAAAATATGATTCATAGCTGCAGTAGTCCTAAGTGGAGTACACAGAGTTTGGTGCTGTGGCTTACAACTAAAATTAACACGGGGGAAGTCCTGCCCCTGACCACTAATGAACTCTCTCTCAGCCCCAGTTTCCTCTTGGGGGAAGGAGAAGAGAGAGACAGAAAGAGTACTGGTGAGACATTCTTAAACATGTCTTTTATCTCTAAAATGATACTATTCTAAGATGGAAACATTGGTAATATGGTTTAGAATATCATGGGTTTGCAAGTTCCAAAAAAGGTCAAGCTCATAGGGCAATAGAGCAGGACTAAAGTTTCTGAAATGTGTTAAGTTTCCAAGTTATATTAAATGGTAATAAAGAATAAGAAATTTGTAATTGCCTATAAAATAACATTGCTCTTTGTATTTACCAGCGCTGCTAAATCATTAAAACAGAATATAATAGAAATTGCTGTAGAGAGTCTTAGATGACGTCAATCCACTCATTGGAATTGAACATTGGTAAATTGAGCTTCTACACAGTGGATGAGTTGCAGGCCTAAGACTACCCATGCCAAGTAGTCTTGGACTTGCATCATGACTCTGAGCAGGACCGTGAGTTATCAGATGCATTTTTATCCTCTGGTTGCCCTTTGTTCATCTCTGTCTCTGTTCCCATTCACCAAAAAAGGAATAGCTTAGCCGGGCGTGGTGGAGTACACTTATAATCCCAGCATTTGGGAGGCTGAGACCGGAGGATCCGTGTTCGTGGCCAGCCTCAGCTGTCTAGTGAGGCACTCTGCAACTTAGTGAGACCCTATTTTAAAATAAAGAATAAAAAATAGGGATGGGGGTATAGCTCGGAGGTAGAATGCCCCTGAGTTCAATCCGCAGTACCGCAAAAAAAAAAAAAAAAAAAAAGATCTTGCCAACTTCAATGTGTTAGCATTTAAGGATATAAATGATGTGGTCACGTGTCTGTTTAAATAGTTACTTTAGTTAAATTCACTTAAGATCACATTATATGAAATAATAGAGCAATTTAGATTTATTAGCTTTGCCACCCTTACATTTCACAAAACTGTTTAATTCGGATGTTTCCAGTGCCTCACGGTGGCTGTGGCTGTCATTTATTTGGGCAGCTTTCCAGTCTCCTTTAGCACTCTGCTCCTGAGCACTTCCTCTTCACAGACATCTCCGTTGTTTGGGTTTTTTATTTATGGCAGATCTAAGCATGTTGCTTTCACAAGATGTTGTGTCCCCAAGCCTAATATCTCTTCACATAAAATTAGGATGGTTACATTTGTAATAAGTTAGGTGCGTATTTATGATCTTTGCAATGTAGAGAACTTCATTGATTTTAAAAGTGTTTCTAAAAAGACTATAAGATCTAGCATTTCCAATTTTGATATCATTATCACAGGAATTAAACTACTTTTTTTGTTTTTTGTGATACTGGGAGTTGAAATTAGGGCATTCTACCTCTGAGCTACATCCCTTAGACCTTTTTTATTTTTTATTTTTTTGTTTTGAAACAGGGTCTTACTAGGTTGCTGAGACAGTCCTTGAACCTGTCATCTTCCTATTTCCTATCTCAATCTCCCAAGTAAGATTACAAGCATATGGCACCACACCCAGTTAACTCCCCCCCCCATCCCCGCCCTGTACTGGGGATTGAACCCAGGGGCATTCTACCTCTGAGCTATAGCCCCATCCCTCTTTTTTATTCTTTATAAAGAATCCTCCAGTCTCAGCCTCCCAAGTACTGGGATTACAAGTGTGCGCCACGACACCCGGCCCCAGTTAACTTCTTTACTTCTAAAAATTAACTTATTTTGTCAAATGGCCTCTGTATAATCCAAAAGTACAATTGGTTGAGGTCATTTAAGGTTAAATGCTTTGTTATTCAGTAAGGAACCCTACAATGTGTGAGGTTTCATATAATGTCAGGATTATGGGGTTTCCCTTTGCTGAGAAACAATTTTGAAGGAAAAGTCTTATTTATATTCAAATGTAAATTGTATATGAAAGAAATAGTGTTGACATCATATTTGCAAATAACTAAATCACTGATAGCCATAGAAGTTTGATAGGTAAATATCATGGGAGTCCAGGGTCAAGAAAGTATGACCTGGAATGAATTGTATATGATAAGGTATCCTGGAGAGTTTGGATGATGATGGAGTTCAGGAATGAGAACATCGTGGACAAAAGATTAAAATGTGGAAGTGAGAAATTGCAGGACTTATGTGCAAGAAACTTGCAAAACTAGTCTAAAGGAGCAAGTTTTTATTTCGGTAGTTAATAGGACACAAAGATGAAGAGGCGGGATGGAACCATATTATGAAATGTCTTAAACATCATGCAAGGAGCTGAAGCCTGGTAACATTAGCTATCAGAAATCATTGCAGGTTTATGAGCAGAGAGAAGCAGTGTGTGTTGAAATCAATGTTCAGCAGAGGCGGGTGGGGGCAGGTACAGAATGGATTAGTAAGGGGAGATGCTGCAATCAGGAGGCTGCAGGAGAGCCGCTTCAGTTATTTACACATGGTGCCATGAAAGTGGTAGCAGAGTAAGCAGCAACCAAGGACATGTGCATAGCATTTTGAAGGAAGATCCAGCAGTATGAAAACTGTCAGGGATGGAAACACAAAAGAAGATCCTAAGATTTCTAACCTGAAATAGAATGACAGTGCAAGTAATAGAAGTAAGGAGATTCTTGAATGTTATATGATAAAATGGGGTGATTGTTTCAGGAGTGTTATAGGGTCAGGAAAGGCTTTAAAAAATATGGGAGCTATTACAGTGTGTTTTGAGTGGTGGTGAGAATGACCTAAAAGAGAGAAGAGCCAATAATATAAGAAAAGCAGTGATTGCAGGAGCAAAGTCATCAAGTTGAGAAGAGTAAAATTGTTCTGTTTCCCAGAGAAGAATAAAAGAAAGTCATCCTCTGATTTTGAGGTATGGAAGGGGTGTGGAAGATTGAAGAGGAGAAGAAAATGTAAAATAGACATCTCCTAAGAGAAAATGAGCAAATTAACTAGGGAAATGTGAAAGGGTCACCCACAGGTGAACAGCCTTCTGAGGTTAGTAGTTACAGATTTGAAGAGATGCCAACCAGCATGGGTGTGTGTCTTTCTCTGTTCCAGCGGCAGGTACAGGGAGGGTTGCTTTTTCCTGACAAGTCTGGTGGAGGGAGGGAGGGAGAGAGAGAGAGAGAAGGAAGGAGGTGTATGTGGATCGAGGGTTATGAAAGGGAGTATTTATGGTAATTGATCATGTGGTGTGCACTGGGCAGGAAACAAAACAGTTAATAAGCGATGTGGTCAGTGGAGGGATGTTCTGGTGGGTTTGAAGAATTATGGAGGGGGATAGCTAAAGAAGTGGGTAGGAATTTGGAGAGTGGACAATCAATGTCAATATTGTCATTGGTTATAAGAAGGGCTGAGGATGGTGTGGATGACACAGTTAGCTTGTTGGAGATTGGAGACAGTCACACAGCTGAGCCATTGGCACGGACTGTTCTCACAGACCGTGAAGATACCAAGAGTGAATATTTGCAAAATTACACCCTCCCTTTCCCCCAGTGGCACTGCTCTACTTGTTGAGGAGATAGCATTCATGGAGGTTCGGTTCTGAAGGGGTGAGGTGACACTAATATATGAACAAAAAAATATCATTTGGAATGATCAAAGCTGTGAAAAACAGTAACCAGGATGCTGTAATGGAAAATCACTGGAGAAATTGCTTTAGGTAGGGATATCGGAGAAGGAAGGAGATTCGAACTGGAACCTGAATACAGAAAGGAGTCAGCCTTGTGGCAGTCTGAGAGGAGAGGAGTGCATGCAGAGGGAACAGTGCTGCAGACGCTCCAAGATGAGAACAAGCCCAATGTGTTGAAGGAAGCAAGAAGAAGCAAGGATGCAGTGGACCACACTGTAGAAGGGAGGGGGTGAGGCTTCACTGATCAGACAAGGTGTAAGGATTTTGCAAAGAGAGCAAGGGAAAGCTGTGACGCGACGGAATTATGAGCAGAGATGTGACACTTGGTGTCTGTAAGATGGATGTGGCGGAGAAGAGACTGGCTAGGAAGGGCCAGGTATGAGAATGGGAAGAAAGTCCACAGGCAGAGATTCTTTTACTGGTATGAGATAATGGTGACTCGAACCTGAGAACTGGAGATGGAGAGAAATAAATGGATTTGAGGTATCATTTGTAAATAGTAGGACTTGTCGGTGTGGCTGAAGAAGAGAAATCAAGAGGTACTCTTAGATTTGGGATATAAGCAAGTATAACTCCCTTTAATAGGGGGAGGAGCAGACTTAGACCTGAAGAGTTTTGGGCATCCACATAAAGCTATTTGTCATTTAAGTAATTTTTTGTGTAATTCACTAACTACAATTTGTACATAGGTCCTTCCATGATAAGTGTACTAAGGACTACAAAGATGCATCCTTGAGGGAATTCAGAACTTGCCATGGAGAGAAATAGCCTAGTTGGAAGGTTATCACCAGGCAGAGATTACCTGAAGAAGTATCTATGTAGGATCCATAAAATGTATTCTTTGGTTGTTTTTTTTTTTTCGGTACTAGGGATTGAACTCAGGGGCATTCTACCTCCGAGCTATACCCCCAGCCCTATTTTTTATTCTTTATTTTGAAACCGAGTCTCACTAAGTTGCAGGGTGCCTCACTAGGTAGCTGAGGCTGGCCGCGAACCCAGATCCTCCGGTCTCAGCCTCCCGAATGCTGGGATTACAAGCGTGCGCCACCACGCCCGGCTCATAAAATGTATTCTTAAACCTACTTATTGGCCATTGCTGCATCACATGTCATCGGGTTTCTAGAATGATGTAGACTATGCAGAACTTGTTCCTGTTTAGAGCTGCATAGTCGACATTTTGCAAAAGGAAGAAGATACTGGAGCTTTAGAAAAATTATTCTTTTGATTTTGCTCAAAGCACTTTGAGATAAATGGTATATAATTTCTGGCTGTATTAAGAAAAGATGGACAATCAAAAATTCACATGTGATACTGTATATCATCTTATATCTAGTGGATAAATTAAGAACTGCTTTTTATTGGTAAGATTGATAAGTCAACGAAGCTTCTGTGGCAGAATATAAATTGTGTCGAACTCTAAGAAATTTGTTGATTGGTTCAACAGAAGGAAAAGGAGAGTGTGAGAGCACCCTTGATAGAAAAGAGAGGATGGGCAGAGGGCACAGATAGGAGGAAATTAAGGTGGTCAAGTCAGTGAGCTTTTGTGACTGACTGACTTTAGGGGATGAGAAAGGAGAAGACTCTCAGAGTTTTGGGGGTGAAGGGGTTGTCAAATGCTTGGAGGGGTGATGTTCAGGATGTATGTTTGAGTGCTGATGGTAAGGATCTATGTGATATCACTTACTAAATGTGGAACACAAGGAGAGCCGCTTCATGGGAGATTGGCTGAGGTACATTCTGAGTTTGTTGTGTTAAGTTCATTGTATCTATGGAGAATCAAGGGGAAGACGAGAGTTATGGGTCTGGAACTCAGAGAGATCTGAACTTGAGATAAGGAGCTGTGAGTCATCCTTGAGGCCAGGGAGAGTGTGGTGTCCTTAATGACTTTGGAGTACAGCAGCGATGTGAGGAGTAGGAGCATTTCTAGGAAGATTAATGTGATAGTTGTGCCCATAATGGTGGGGGGAAAGTGACTGGCAAAACGTACGAAAAATGAAATAAAAGGACCAGTGCAGCAAGGCTGGTACAGAAAGCATTGAATACTCTGTCACACAGCAGAAGGAAGACTGTTATTTTTTAGTATAATTAGCCAACTTAGACTTGGGATACAAGTAAATTGTAATTCTTCAGTTAGTCTAAGACACAATTGTTGGCGCCCATGATGCTGGAAATATGAAATGGAATACATAGTTTTGATTGATTATTAATTAACTAGTTGTACTCCCTTTAAAAAAAAATCTTCACAAGTGTTTCAGTGTCTTAGAGCCAGCCGAGCCCATCACTGGGATTAGAGCTAGTTCAGAGTAGAACACTAAGATGATTAAGTAATTGGATAGGGAGGTGAGGAGATAGGATTATATAAAGTCGTAGACTTGGTCAGAAGAGTCCTCTCCTCAGAATTCTCCACAAGTACCTCATGGGACTGCTCCTTTCCTGTTAGAGCTGCTTTAATTATTATTTTTTTTCTTTCCATGCATTTTTTCACATATTCACTCAAAAAGGGTTTGAGCACAGGCAAAGTGATGCTACGCCTCTGATTCCCCACTTTGACTTTGGTTTGCCTTTAACTGAAGTGCCATTTTCCCATTGGCCTTGCAGGTACAACTACATATATTACATCACATTTTAGATGCACTATAGGAGCTTACTTTTGACTTTTTCAAAAAATAGGTTATAAATGTCCTAAATAATGGTTAAGCAGTTGCTCATGGAAACTTACACTGCATAAAATATGTATTTCTAGCCAGAAAGTAGGGATTAGAATGAAAAAACAAAACTTCATTTATATAGTTCCATGTCTGTATTTTTTTTCTGCTGCTTAAAAGAAAATTTGATTTTATGTTGGATGGTTATATCCTCTAAAACTAAACTAGTTTTGGCATAGAGACAAGTGACTTCTGTTTTATATACTTTTTTTTAAAGATTTTTAAAACCTCAGAGTATTAGCTTGTAATTATTCTGTACTTTAGTTTTACTATACAGTTCTACCTAAGCAAGTACTACTATTGTGAGTTTCTTATTCCACTTTTAGTTTTTAACATTTCTTATCTCACATTTTTTCACACAAGTGAACTGTAAATGCTGTTTTTGTTTTTGTTTTTGTTTTTCTTGGTGGTTATCTTTGTCTGTGGGCTATAGTACAATGTGTGCTGTATAGCCTCATCAAATATTTGAGCTATTGACGGCATCTCTAATGTTTGTCAGTAAACAAGAATTTAACTAGTATTTAGAAAGAAATATACTGTATGCTTTTACTCATAGAACTTTTTTCTTAAAATATTTTTTTAATGTGTGTGTGGGTGATGCGGTGCGGAATGGTCACAGAAAACACTCCAAGAAAATGTGATCGAATGGAGCCGAGCATATTATTAACTTTCATCCACCTTTGGAGTAGTGCAGCGGAATTCCCTCCTAACACACTTGCCATAGAACTGCCGGGTGGAAATGCGTCCAGCTATAGCAAGGAACCTGCTGCCTTCCCATAGCAAAAGTATATGGAAGACAGACACCTAGCTCTGCTCCCATGAGTGCCCCCCCCCCGGGGGGGGGGGTTCTGGGGCCGTAGGGAGGCCTGTGTGTCAAGCATGGAGGCTCTCTCCTAGAGATCTTGAATCACAAGAACTGGACTAGGCCTGGGGAATCTGCATTTCCAGCAGGCTCCAAAAGAAGGTGCTCCTGCTGGGCTTTCACCACACTTTTTTTGAGGTCAAAGTCAGAGTGTTTATGTGACTCAGTTTCCCTGCACAGAGGAGCAGATTTGTTGGACTACTGTGAGAAAACAGTTCTTTAATCACTTTGAATTTCTACTTATTACATTGTTTTTTAAAAACAAAGTATATGCTATAAATTGCTTTACTTCAATATTAATGCATAGTAATGGTTTCCTCAGGCAATTAAAACTTTTTTCCCAAGTAAATGTTAAATTAAAACGCAGTGGGAGGCAATTTGTATGTGTAGGACCACAGTGGTAAGGGGCAAAACAAATCCTGAAACTTGTGTACTGAGGAAATCTTTTGTTTTTAGTAGGGTTGGCCCTTAATATAAGTTACCCATTTGACCTTTCCTAACCTTTAGAAATAAATCTAAAACTTATGCCTGTGAATTTATTTTTTGTGATTATAATCATCTCCTTCATGGTATCAAGTATCCTCAAATTTTGCTAATACAGTATAAACCCCGTAGTAGAAATGATCCATTGTAATCATTAATTCACAGGATCAGAAATATTGAGAGTTAAATCATATATCCCTCCCAAATATAATTGTATACTATAAGATTATGATGTTGCAGAGTTAAACATACAGGGCTAATTCTTACAGCTGTAATTATTCTATTGAAGAGAGGATGGGGTTGGAGTTTGGGTATTTTATGAGGTTCATGAAGTTCAGGGGAAACTGCTTTTAATGCACTCATTGGTAATAGAATATATGTACTTAATTATTCCCTCTCCAAAAAAAAAAAAAATAACCACTCAAGCTGTCATTCTTATTGATCCTGAAGTTAGGCAGTCTGCATTGCAGGTACTGTGCCTTCTCTCTGCCTCAGGACTTTCATGTGTACAGATTCCTCGTTATTAAATTACTGAGGGACTTTATTAAATAATTACTCAGCATAGCAGGATGCAGGAGTATATGCCTGTAATCTCAATAGTTGGGAGGCTGAGACAGTGGGATCATAGGTTGGAGGCCAGCCTCAGTAACTTAGTGAGACCCTTAGCAACTTATTGAAATTTTATTTCAAAATAATAAATAAAAAGGGCTGGGGGTATAGCTCAGAGGCAGACTGTCCCTGGGTTCAATTCCTAACACCCTTCCTCTCTATTACTCAGCATACATTCTATTTTTCTTAGGCTGGTTATATCTGATAGCAATATTGAATTAAGCTTGCAAATACTGCTTCAGCTCATATAAGTTCTTTAAATTTTTCATTTTAGAGAAGTCCGTTGCTTATCAAGTTTGAAAACAATAACCCTTCCCTTGATCAAGTGAAAAAACACACTTAACCTTACCTTTTAAGTGGGTCAGGAGCATCATTACCATCAGGATTTTGGCTTATTTTCCCTTTAGCAACCCAAATGCCATTTATAGGTACTTTTAAAATTAAGGCAGTTAGGACTATTATACTTTAAAGCTGTATTATTGCCCCATTCCTTTTGTAAAGACAATCATAAATTGGTAATAGAGTACATGTTTCCCCTTTTTTGGAGGGTATATGCTTACCTATATGTGTATATATACAAAGACACAAAAATATGTTTACATCTATATGTGTTTCATTTTAAATTCTAGCAATGTCATGGGGAACGAAAATATAGACAGCTATTTTTATAAGTAGTGGACTTTTAGACTGATGATTAAATTATTTAAAATTTTTACATTACAGGTGCAAATTTTTAGGAGAATTTTTCTTAAAAACATGTTTTAAATCATTGTTGTTTTGATGTCTTGATAACTGGTAAAAGGGAAATAAAAAGGGCTACCAAAAGACGGAAACCAGTTTCAAATATCTGGGAAATAAAAACAGGAAACTCAAGGAACTTGGCCCGAGACCAGTTGGAGAGGAGCAGTTGGTCGAATAATTATACCTGCATTTTAGCTGTGGGAAGTTATACAATGACCTTCTGGTGGTTGTGCTTTCTTGTGCCCGTCAAGGAAAAGAAAAGTTTTGATTAAAGATTTTATATCCTATTGCCAAGAGAAGTATGGGTAGGTGGGTATAGAAGAGCATTTTATTCAGCCATATTGGGGTTATAGAAGAGGATGAGTGTAACAAAACAGATGGTCCAAGTGGGCATGTAAAGCAAGGCTTTCTGTACATTCTGTAGGTAAATACTGTTATAATGTTCTTGATTATTTTTCCCCTCCCTTTTCTCTGCTTTTATTTTTGGCTTTAACTCTTAATTGCACTTTCAAGTCATCTCTTTTGTCCCAAGATGTGCCTAGTCCAAATACCTGTATGTCATCTTAACATACTTACTCCCATGTTAGTTGTAAGTGAGCAGTTTTTGCTACATATCTGTATTTTGACATTTGTTGTCATTGTTCAAAGACAAAAAAAACCAAAAAAACAAAAAAAAAACCCAAAAAACAACCTGATACCTTCAGCCTGAGAAATGGTGGTCTTTGGAGTCATGCTTAAAACTTCCTGTTTCTACTTACCAGAGCTGCTTATCTATCAGATGTTGGTCTGATGACTCACTTTTAGACTGAGATTTATACTTTTGGGTAGCCCTGAGCAGTCCTGTGAGTGTGGCTTCTGACTTGGTTGCAAGTGACCACTTAATTATTCCCAGGGCTCAGCATGTACTCCATCACACAGACCCGCCAAGTTGCTGCCTGGCCCAGCTGTGTCCGGCTAAGCCCTGGCCCCTACAAAGGTTTTTCCTGACATGAGCAAAGGATATGGAGTCCCAGCCCTTCTGAGATGTTGGCAAAGGGAGCTGTGATTGGAGACCACTCCCCTGGTCAGGGCTCTGTTCCCCTGAGAGGAGTCAGAGCCATCCCTTCTGTGTCTATGGGGTTCTCTTCTTAGACAGCAGAGCTTTCCCTTGGGGAACATGTCTCCACCATCCAGAAGGTGTGTACCACCAAGAGATGTCATCCAGAGCTTTTCTTATTATGGTGTCTGAGGCTATTCAAACCTTCTTAATTAGTGTGATTGGTATTCCCAAACCGTTATTTGGCATTGTGGATAGCTTATCCAAGCCAAAGGGCTTATATTTGTTCTGTTTATTGGATGGGGGGTGAGTCTGTGGAAAGGAATTTCAAGAAAGAGTTTAGGAACATAGTCACTTCAGGAATTTGCATTTAGTTAAAAAGCAATAATTTCAAATGATCTTACTATTTTATCACTACAGGTAAGGATTTCACAAATACTCAATCTTGCCAATATTATGACTTTACTAATATCTTTATTAAGAGGTCCTGTGAGAGAGATAACTCCTTTGAGTACGGAAGTTTTTCATTGTTTTTAAAGAAAGAAAAAGCAAAAATTATGAAAAATTAGTGAAAAGAGGCAGGGTAAATACATACACTTGCACAAAAATATGCCTCTAAGCAAAGCAACAGTCTCTTCTACTTCTTGTTGAAGGTTAATGGAGATTATCTTACATGAAAATTGTGAAGATTGCTGAGTTTGTCTTTTTTCCTCTATGGTCCTCCCATTCTTTCTTTTTTAGTTTTTCCTCACTTCAAAAGTGCAGCCTCACCTTTGTTTTTACAACTCTTGGCTACAGTATGGGAAAATGTTTAAATTGTTCACCCTTATTGATTGTACTCTAAAATGCTCCCTCAGCCAACATTCACATTGTAATCCTTTTCATTGTGAGATGCCTATTAAACTTAAAGGAGCTATTTAAGATGAAGCAAGCATCCCTATGGTCCATCCTGCCCCTTCCTGACTGTGTCCTGCTCACTTGGGAAGGGCAGACCTGGACTGATGCACTGCGCAGGGAATTGCAAATGGAAATGGAGAGGACCTTACCCTATGAAGTCTGAGAGGTGATGAGATGGCACACAGGCGGTGTGTAGCCATACGCAATCCAAATGGCACTATGCCATGGTAGACTTTCTGGGAGATACCCATAAACTCCACATAAAGTGGAAGCTCATTTTAATTTTATGATTTACTGATATGTTTACTTCTAGAACCGTTGTCTTTATCTTCTATGTGAAGTGACTAACCTCAAGAAAGGATATCAGAATTCAATATTTTGACTTTTTTTTTATCAATTAATTTAGAAATGTTCTAATAATAAAATTTGACTCATTCTCTAGCATATTGACCTTCTCTAAGCATTCTGAGGCATTTGAATAATTTATTTTGAAACCCATGAGACCATTATTTTAATGGTGTATACTCTTCTAAGATAAGAACATTGGCGCTCACATTGGTTGCTGACATATTTGAAGCTCGGGACATTCTCTTTTTCAGGGTGCCTTCCTGCTTTTGATTTGTGGTCTCTTGCTAAGTGTTTTTTGAATCAGGAGGAAGTGACAGCAGTAAGTGGTGCCTGTAAAGCTGGAAAAGGGAAGGAATTAACACAAGTTGAATTAATGTTTGCATGGGGTTTTAAGGGACTGGAATGTTCCTCCAAATTGAAGATATATTCTTTGTTTCTGGCTGACAACTTCCTAGTTTTCCTAGTGTAGGAAAACTTTTTATTCTTTTCTCTGTCACTGGAATTTTTTTTTTTTAATTTCCCGAAAAGCAAGTAGAGTGCTTTCTCCTTATCAGTAGCCTTTCTTTTCCTGTTCCAATAACAAAAGAACAATACAGGAATTTAATATTGTTAAAAAATTGATACTTCTTAAGATACCCATATGTTTGTCTACAGATAAAATCTAGCTTTTATATACATAGAGAAAAGCTGTCAGTAAAATAAGCTTATATAATGTAATATACTTGTCATATTTTTATACCTTTTCATCCAGTTTAGAAAATGAAATAAAGATTTTGTTTTTTCTCTTCAAAATGTATTCAAAATGTTTTGTTAAAAGTCCGGAAAATTGGAAGGGTGAGTAAGAACACTGATTGATCCTTAGCAGAAAGACATTTTAAAGGTATCTAAAACACATTCTAATCTCGTTTATATATTTATATTAAAGACTGTTGTTTACTGTTCCACTGTTTTGGCAAAAGAAAAAAAAAAAAGTCCAGTTGGCCTCATTGAGTTTTTATAAATATGAGAGATGTGTTTTTGCAACAGCAGACAGGAAAGAAGGCTGTTTCAGTGTTTTGATGCAGTTTGTGTTTATGGCAAAGGGGCATTTAAAGTGACTCCTGCCAATGTCCTTGAAACCCTTGAGGGAACTGGTGACGTGTCGCACGGTGGTCCTGCTGTGACCTCAGGGGACCTTGCTTGTTCCCTTTTTAAGGCATGAAACAAAATCGCATATTCTCTGTTATATTTGACCCAGATCTGGGTAACTAATCAGTTTTTAAGCTGCCTAAATACCTTGGATATAACATTTAAAGTGATGTTTATCTCTGTGGTAGTAAAAAGAGAATATAATATTACTCCATTTATATGTTCTCAGTGCCCTTTGGCATCCTGATTACTAATCACAGTGGAACCTTCTGAATGCTTTCTGATTGAGAGCCAACTTCTGTCTCGTCAGGAATTTTTCAAATGAAATTATGTTGTGGTGGTGTTACACCTCAGTGCGACATGGAATTCCCAAAAATGTTATCTATGTGTGTTTTCGTGCCTCTTGGTCTGGCTTCATATCCTCTGTTAACCATGAGCCTCTTATAATGTACTCCCCGGGAGACCTTTGAATATGTGAAGGACTAAATAAACCTTTTTAGTTAGAGTGCATCCCATGGGGATTTATAGTAGTGAGTGTTCATGTACACAGGAAATAGGTGTTTAAAAGTATCATACATATCACATGTGTATCTGTGCCAAAAGAAATTATATACACACTATATGTTCTGTGTATGTGTATGACTGACTATAGTTAGATGTATATAGCTACATATGTACATGATGACATAATAGATAACACATGAAAATAAATGCAACCATAAGATAAAGTTTAATATTACCTAATATCTATATGTCTACATTTACCTGAATGCTATTACATATGACAGTGCTGATCATGGTGTTACCTTCTTTGGTTAAGAGCTTCCTGAAAAATTTTCTTTGCTTTGATGTGGAAGTTAGTCATCAACCCTAACCACTGGCCATGCATACATTCCAGTGGTTCTTTTTAGTAACTGGCATAATAGTCTGCATTTTGTAAACAGCTCATGCAGAATAAGCTATGACTCTTCAAATAAATATTATTCAGACTCCTTCCACTTTCATTTCCCTTATCACTATAACAACCACACCCAAGTTTGCTATTAAACTGTGTTGTCTATCTGCTTCCCACACACCAGTGAACTGACCCTATTGAGTAGCAAAGGAAATAGAAGAGATAAAGTTGAACACCGTCTTCCTTTTGTTGACATTTCTAAAGCAACAAGTCAGAAAACTTGTCTCCTCTGGGAAGACAAGAGCTGCTATGGGGTCATGATTAGATGCTATGTCCATTAGTAACCATGATGACTCCCAACAGAATTATTTAAAACATTCCAATAAATAACCCAGAATTCTGGTAAACAAGATGGGAGTGGTTATTAACTTAGGAACTGTGTGTTTCAGTGTTTTCTATATATGGAGGGGAGAAAGGTAAAGATAACAGAGGACCAGAAGGCCCTCTGATTTCTGAGTTGAAGCCATTCCGGCTCCCTAAATGAAATCTTGTTTTGGAGAAACCTCTGCATTTGGCCATCCAAAACTCTGCCGTGGGAATTCTTTGCTTTATTTTACTGTTTCCTTGGTTGAAGTCTTTGCCACATCTTAGAGTTGTAGCACTGTTCAATTCAGAGGAATTTTCAACAAAATTACATACTAATTTGATGCTTTTATGCATTTGTATTGTCCATTCCTCAGTCATATTACCCTTTCAGTAAGGTTTTTGCCATCTCTTTAAAAAATTCCTTTTGTTTCAAATATGTTTTGAAAACTTTGATTTGAGTCTTATCAAATGGGGTGGGTGGCCCATTTGATAATCATCTGCTTAATATAATGATTGTGTTATATTTCCTATAGGCTGAGATCTTGTTTTCTATTATCAGAATACACATCTCACATCTTTATAAATCTTACGTGAAATACTCCTATGATGAGAAATAAAATTTTATTTCATATTATTGACTATTATCTGTGGCATCAAAAAAACAAATGAATGTCCCTGGCAGGGGGGTGGCAAAAAGCTTATAGAGTTATAACACATAGACATGCTAAAGAGTTAGGAGGTAGTAAATATGAGATGGGCTTAAGAATGATTTTATTCATTCACTGGTATTTTGGAGGGATTCAGGCTATCAGGAAAATGAACCAATCTGCATTAATATAAAGCACTCAAAACTTAAATAAATCATGTTTGAAAATGATCCTAGGAATTTTCCTTGAATGCTGCTGAATAAATTCTGTGTCAAATGTCAGTTAAATGTGGGACACTGGCATGTGTAAACTGAGAGGGCCACAAAAATATCCACTTATGGCTTTAAAATTCTTAAGTCCTTTAATGTTCTTTTGACCTTCAGTCAAAGGACATAGTTCCATAGCAGAGGAAATGCCTCAAATTCTAGCATCTGGGTTTGTTTCTTTATACTTTTTTGGCACAATTACAACAGTAGGGCTTTTCTTTCCTTGAATTTTTTTTTTTCACAGTACAGTCAACATAGGCTTTTTACATAAGTGGGAAAGGACAGTTGTGAGGCCAAAAGCAATATGTTTCTGCTCTGTGCTCTGTGGCAGGGCCTGGTTGAATGGCTTGTTGTTTCAGAGGGAGCCTAGAACCAAAAAGCAAACAAAAAGAATCCCACACAAATACAAATTTTGTATAAAATTAGATTCCTACTGGTGTTCACATAAAAGATTTACAAATACTCAAAACTTAATGCAGTGAATGTTTTATTTTGAACCTGTTGAGTATGTCTCTGTGTTCAAGGGACTTCATTTGTATGACGTTTTTGGATCTTCATCTGGATTTTCAGCTGTTTGAAGATGTTTCTTCAAGAGTTCTATAGATGAGAAAATAATTTAGTTTAATTAAAGTACTTGTGAGTGTATATATTTTGACAGGAGTCATTTATTTCAGCTCTGTTACTGTCTCAGCCACATTTTTCATGTATCCCTAGTAAAAGGTCACTTAAACTTTAGAGCATGAAACAGTGAGATCTGATTTTCCATTAATTGAAATACTCATACCCAAATAGTAAGACATCCATATTTTCATGTTTTCCCAGCTTTATATACAATTTGTGTGTGTGTGTGTGTGTGTGTGTGTGTGTGTGTGTGTGTGTATGCATATGTGTGCGTGCCAGGTTGCTTTTCTTTGACTTTGAGTAATGTGCAGCATTTTTGAGGTGTACTTTGGAGGGGCTGGGATTCAGTCTGGTCATACCTATCTTTCTCTCTACTAAAGATCCTCATGCCTGGGAATCATGCTTTTTTTTTTTTTTTTTTTTAAATCAGTGCTTGTGTGTCATTTGTATAGTTCTGACATAAAAAAGTTAGGAAGCAATACTATTATCCATGAATACTTACAGACTTAAAATTAAAAAGCAGTTTTCAAAAGTAACAATGAAAGTTGTTTTCCAAGGCTAACTCACAAAAGCTTGTTCTGCCTAAAGTTTATTTTGTATACTTATGTTGAACAGGGTGGTCATTTGCCCTTAGCAAATGCCTCTTATATAGTTTCCCTTAATTTGTCCAACAAATATTTATTGAGTATCTGCTGTGCTCCAGACATTGGGCTAGATTTAGGCTGAAGAAGACAAAGTTCTGGTCTTCCCAAGCTTTCAGTCTTATGGAGCATAAATAAAATTATAAAATTGCTGTCGATTTCCAAGGTGCTAAGGGTGAGATACTATGTTTTGAGAGTACCTGTCTCTGAAGAAATGATGTTTAAATTGTTCTGAAAGGTAGGAAAGTGTTAGCTGTGCAAAGGACCCGAAGAAGAACATTCTAGGAAGAGTGAACCACCTGTTTAGTGACCCCAGCATGGGCAGAAGTTTCCTGTGCTGGGACACTAAAAGGTTTAGTGTGCCTGTGGAGTGTTGAATGGGGATGGGGGGAGTGGTAGGGAAGGAAGTTGGAGAAGTAGGGAAGGGCTCAGTCCTGCAGACTCTTAAGGTAAAGAATTTGGGTTTTATGCCTAGTGTACTGGGAATCCATGGAAGAATTTTAAGCTTCAGGTAGAAATGATAGGATTCACTTTTTAAGAAGATCAACTCTGGCTGCTCTGTGAAAAATGGATATCATTAGCAGGAGGCCAGAGTAGAATCAGGGTTTAGTGGGGATACTGAGGGAGAGCCAGGAGAATGAATGCTATGTGTTAGATGAAGATGCTGGTGGAGGAGGTGGAGAGAAGGGACTGTCATTTGGAAAAACAATTAAAAGGGCTCCAATATTGGATTTGGAGGTCATGTTAGGGGTAGACTCCAGAATGGCCCCAGGCTTCTGGCTGGAGCACTTGGTGCCATGTCCTGAGATGAGGAACACTGGGCAGCAGCTGAGTGGCATCAAATAACCCTTTGAAGTACATCTAAGTGTGCCAAGGTAGAGGTGACTGAATCCTTTTCTTCACATGGTGATGATGTTTGGAAAGCAACTTACCTTCTGGAGCCCATAAGGTAAATTGCAAGATTTACCTTAAGGAAAATTGCAAGATTTCAACTTGATGACTCTTGGTTCTTGTTCCTTGGCTTTGTCTTCTGCTAATTTTTTTTCTAATCTCTGGTCTCTTCTATAGGTCGTGATTCTCTCCTGACCTTTAGAGAATGCTTCTGTTTCTTCCTCAGGGTTGTCAGCAAAACTCACTGCCCAGTTCTCTTGACTTCCCTTTAAAATTATTCACAGGTTCTTCTGTGAAATTTTTGACAACAAATACCTACTATTTCAGGCATGATTGTTCTTAAACTGAATCCCAAGGGAACCAAGGCCCACTGAGGAGATACAAGATGATGTGTGTTGTATCTTGTGTACATTCCAGTGCACGTGGACAGTCTCTATTTTGGTCCTCCCATGCTCTAGCCAAGGACTCATATTTGAATATGGTAGGACCTTGCTGTGCCCTCTCTGAGTACTTATACCCATTTTACTCTTGTGTGCCTGCCTGTATCGCTTGAAAGCAGAGACAATGCCTGAGACCTAGAGGATCATTAATAAATGATGAATGAAAAAATAATGGATTAAGCCGGGCGTGGTGGCCCACACTTGTAATCCCAGTACTTGGGAGGCAGACACTGGAGACTGGAGGATCCGGGTTCTTGGCCAGCCTCAGCTTCATAAAACTAAAACAGAAGTTGGAATTTATCCTGTAGTCTACTACAGGCTTGTGAGGAGAGGAATAGAGTTAAAAATAAAATGTTCTGTTTGCTTAATCAGGAACAATCAGTAAAAAGATGCTATAGACAGAATCATTGTCAGAGAGTATCCTTGGAGTATGAAACACGTTCAGAATTTAGAAATATTTCAGGGTCATGATCATGAACATTAATTATCATAGACCTGATAAGGGGAAAAGTATATAATTATTGGAGATTTCCATTTGGTAGAAAACAGGACACTAGCTCCTGTTATAATACTGTATTTGTCCTTTGAAAGGAAGACACATAATGCGTTTAGTATTTTCTGACCTGTATTTGGTTTTAGTTATGCCTCATTTTATTTAAGCTCACCCTTTTGGCTCTGGTCACATTTCTTTTCTGTATTATTGCTGCCAGTTTTTTTAGATACAAAGGAAAAATCATATTTGCTGTATGCAGTGGGAAGAAACCCTGGCACAGATCCCCCAGAAACCTAAGAGAGAAATTATTAGCCATATCCAGACCAGTAGCTGACTGGCTCAGATTCTTCCTCCCATGAGCATTCCTGATTAATGGGAGAATCTGTTCTGTTGTCGAAAAGGCTCTTGCCTGAGCCCAGTCTGTGCTGGCTTCAGAGCAGGACCAGCTGCGCAGCTAAACCACTGCCAGGGCTCTGCTGTTGCTTCCAGGCCTCGCGTGTTCAGAGGTGGTGGAAGGGAACGAAGAGGTGGAGAGAGTGCCCAGATCAGTTAAGACCTTGCAGCTGATAACAAGCACGTGACACCCTCCAGACGGAGTCCCCTTGCCACAGTGGCTCTGCGTGCTCCTCAGAAACTGGTCACTCCGCACAGTCTAGATGTTGCAGTTCTTCCTCTATTTTTGTTCTTGACTTTTATCCAGACCAGTTAGCTCTTATGTCTGTAGAGGTTAATCTTCTCTGCAGTTTTTCTTGACATCCTTCATCCCTCTTCTCTCTTTCCTTGTTTTCTCTTCCCCCATACTTGTGATCTCTGTTTGCCTCTCCTCCTTGTCTAGCGCTGCCTTTTCACCCTTTACACTGAAATTGCCTCAGATGTTGGCCTGTTTCCAGCAATAATAACCCATCTCAATTTTTCACCAACCTAAGATATTTACCAATTTAGCAAAGCTAGTGGAGTTTATGACAGCATGGGGTAACCTTAAGATGATAAAATATTACCAGAGGCAGGCCATATCTGTTTACATTTGTTACTTTTATCTTTTCTTTGTTATCCTAGACTCAATCTATTTTGTTTCAGAGACCTCTTATCTATGTGGTTGCAGTTTGGGATCCTTGTAGGGTCTTTAAAGCTCAAGAACTATCTCTACCTGCATCTGTGATATTGTAAAAAGTAATACAAAGATCTAAAATAAATTGGTGACAGGTAAACTCTAACCAAAAGTTTCAATGCATTAAAAAATATGACAGTAAATAAGGTAAGGTCCTAATTCAAGGTGCTTCCAGCTTTCTTGGAAAGACAGGCATAAAAATCAGATACTAGAATAGGAAATAGAATGAAACAATGACTTTCATAATTCAGATGTACAACAAGTCCAAATGAGCACTGAGAAAGAAGTCATGTTCTGACTGAGAAAATCAAGGATGATTTTCCTTCACAGAGAAGGTGGCATTTTACTTGAACCTTGAAGAAGGGAGAAGACAAAAAGGCCTTTCATACCAAGTGGTGGTGGTAGGTGGAGGAGATTTGTGCAGGGGGAGGGCAGACCTTCCAAAGTGGTGGCCTGCTACACCTAAGGGATCACTGACCATGCTTTGGAGAAGGTTGTAGCAAAGGATCAGGTGCAAATGAAAATTACAGTCTGAAGGCAAAGTGAGATCTCAAGAAGGAGTGTATTTTCGCTTTCTGGAATGTTAGGAGTTTGAGCATGTTTATGGGCTGAAGGGAAGGAGCCAGCAGAGAGGAAGAAATGCAGGACACAAAGCCAGAGAAGGAGGCCTCCAGTAGCAGCAGACTTTCCTTTGGGTCCTGTTCTCTGGGTCGTTGGTATCTCTGCTCTTGTCCAGCTATGTCCAGGCCCCTTGTACTGTGCAGTGCAAAGGTGGGTTAAAGCTGCTAAAGCCGAGGACACTCGGCCCCAGAGATGAGATAAAGCTGCTTTCAATCAATAGGAAATCCTATCTACAAATCTCTACAGCTGTCGGCAAAGGGAAAATCATATTTGTTGTGCCAATTTTGTTTTTCCTGGGTCTCAGTCCTGAGGTCTTAATGGGTTGTTGATCCTGGGTGAATAGTTTAACCTCTAGACACCTTCCTTGCTTTGTGAATTAAAATGAGGTGGTAGTCCTGGCCACTTGGTCGCCACTGTCTTCATGTTGCTTTAAATCCTGGCTCATCCCTTCCATTTCCTTCCTCTCCTTCCCCAACTGCCCATCCTTCTTTCCTTCCCTTCTTCTGCTCTAATTATTAGCCTGATTTTTACAGACACTATCTCTGTGGTGTTAAGTGGACGTTGCTAATTAAACACCAGCACATTTAAAGAAAATTTCTAATGATTCAATAAAGAAGCTGGGTAGTGTATAGGCTTCATGTCCAAGAGGGAGATATTCTAAGGTTTAAAACTAAAGTTCTGGTCATGAGAAGGGCTCTTTACTATTAGGAAACCAGAGTGGTTTTGTTGAGAGAGGACTTGTTGATTTTCTGCAGCATGAAAATGTACTGTGAAAAAGCATTTGGTTTCTCTCTACTCAGTTTCATTTGTAACTTGATCCTTTGGATTTATGTCTCATACACAGTTGTGATTGATGTCAGGATGAACTCTTCAGTAAAAACTACAGTTTCTTGAAGTATTCATGTTAATATTATAGCTTCTTATTTGTATTGTTAATAAGAATACATTTTATTATTGCTTGAAATAGATTCACTGAGAACCCCAGAATAGATGGTTTTGATATTGGCAGCTTGTTAAGGCTGTGCCCAGGCCATTCTCATTCCATATTCCTGATAATGTACCAAGTTCTTGGCATACATACCTTATTTACAATGTTGAATTAAACTGGATGTTCCAATTTTAAGAAAAAGATCTCATGCCAGGGGACCTCTTTTACTTCTCTGTTTTCTAAAGTTTATACTAGAGTCTGAGCATAAAGTTTCATTTTTCTTTTTCTGGAACCAGTTATTTTAAAATTAAAAATACATGAGTAAATAAATCAAAGAGGGGCTTTGGAAATAATTGCTGAAGTACAGCATGGCTAAAATACCTGGGATGTGGTTATAGTCCAGGCTGAGATTAGGAAAGGAGGACAGTTCATAAATAATTTTAATTTATACCTAATTGGTGGCATTAAAGCCCCATAACTTAACCCTGTAACCTTGAATTCCATTCAGTTCTCTGCCCATTTTGAACATTTGTCACTTCTAATTCTTCTGTCCTCTTACTGTTTCCTGTCTTTGTGTTTGTTTGAGCCCTTCACTCACATATGTTTATTCTTTTTCCAGCTTTTGTTGCCTTCTTTTTTCATCCCACATTTTCTCATTGAGATCTTTCCATGGTTAAAATGCTCCTTTTCCCAGTAGAGGTAGAGCCAGGATTGAAACCCAGGGAATCTTGTTCTGAATCTCATTTTCATAACCATTTTTATTACTTTATTGTCTCAATTGTTCAGTCCATCAAGATTTAATGATCACTAGGGGTGTCACAGGAACCATGCAGACACATAGCCATCAAGACTGTAGTAAAGGCCCCTTAAGACTCCTTGCAGTACTGAGTCTTAAGTGTCCTTAGGAGGTGTCGCTTAAGGAGTGCTTCCCACAGCACCTATGCATGTCAGTGCCTGATTCTTTTCTCATTAAATTAATATAGAAATATTTCCCAAAGAATTTTTCATATATTCTTAAATCTATGACTTTCCCATACAATCGTGGTTTGTTTTTCCTAACTAAATTTATTCTATTTTTGAAGAAATTGAGCATTTAAGTGATACTATGAAGAGCAGTTAGACTTTGTTGAAGATCTACAATCAGTAATTACTTTTGTTAAAAACTATTGAAATTACCATCATTAAGCAAACAACATATTCCTTAATGGGATTTTTTCAAAAACCACTCTTTTGTTTTTGGTCATTTTTCTGGTCATAATGATGACTAGATATGTGCCTAGTACTTTTCATTTTAAACCTTTCTTCCTACTGTAAGTCAGCAGAATCTTCAGAGGGTATTAACATTTCAGTGAAATTGTAGGTATGTTGCCCTAGCTTACTCAGGGAAAGAGAATTACCAACTAGCAAAAAGAAAACAAAGTATGCCTCACATTGAGACTCTTAGGAGGTGTATTGGTCAGCCTTCCATCACTATACCTGATGTAGTCAACTTATAAAGGTAAGAGGTTTATTTTAAGCCGGGTGTGGTGGCACACACTTGTAATCCCAGCATTTGGGAAGCTGACACGGGAGGATCCGGGTTCGCGGACAGCCTCAGCTACCTAGTGAGACACTCCGCAACTTAGTGAGACCCGGTTTCAAAATAAAGACTAAAAAATAGGGCTGGGGGTGTAGCTCGGAGGTAGAATGCCCCAGAGTTCAATCCCCAGTACTGCAAAAAAAAGAGTTTGACTCACTGATTTGGAGGTTCCAGGCCATGATCTGTTGGCCTTTTTAATCTAGACCTGTAGCAAGGCAGCACATTGTGGCAGGAGCACTGCTCACCCCTTGTCCAGGCAGCAAAGAGAGGGGCACGTCCTTCAAGGGCATCCCCTCAATGACCTGAAAACCTTTCACAAGGCCACAGGTCTCAAAGGCTCCACCACATCCCCATAGCAGCATTCTGGGACCCAGCCTTCAACACACAGGTCTTTGGGGGAACATTCAATATCCAAACTATAGCAGGCGGGGATATTTGAAAGAAATTCCAAACAAATATTATCCAGAAGATACTCTCCTGTTACTAGTGAGGCTGTTCTTGTGTGAAGGATGAATGATGAATGTGTCTACCCTCTGCCCACCCTCCTTTCCTTTTCTTCCTTCCTTGTGGTTTTTTTTTTGTGTGTGTGTGTGTGTGTGTGTGTGTGTGTGTGTGTGTTTAATTGCTTACACTGTTGTACTTTTCTTTTGAATGCCTTTGGAAGTTGGATTTTTATTTGGAGACTAGCCAAAAGGCATATGGACTCATATCTGATTAATAACATAGGTAGGCCCTTGGGAAATTCTATTTTTTGCTAAAACATAAGCTTGAACTATTGGGTACTAAGAGTGATTTTATTGTATATCTCATGAACTGCTTTTAAAGAAAATGTCAAAGGGAACATTTTTAAAAAAGTGTTTAAAAATGGCAGAATTAGAAGAACTATATGACTTCCTAAGGTGACTTTGAAGAATAGTATGATTTGAATGTATAAATCCTTTTTTTTTTTTTTTTTTTTGCTTCTTAGGGACTTTTGTCTTATCATTTGTCATTCTATCTTATACATTAAATACAGTTCAAAAAGAACTTCAGGATACTTTTACTAGCTCTTAATCTTTGAATACTAGTTAGTATATTACCATATATGTGTGGCCCAGTGAGTAGAGGTACCTACTAATAGAGGGTGGCAGAGTAAATCTTTTTTCTCCTAAGTAACTGAATAGTTTTAAGTACCACTCGAAATCTTAAATATACAAGATTGTTGGGTTCTGGTAACTGTTCAGTCTATAAGCGTTGCTGTCAGTAACTGCCAGTGTTCATAGGTTATTTCACTATTTATCCCTCCTCAAGTTTGCCGTTGATTTAAGTAGTAATTTACCATTGCATTAAGCTCTGTTCCTTGAAGGTCTTGTGATACTGAGGTTTTTGTTGGTCAGTAATGTCATCCCTGAGATTAAAAAAGAAAATTTAAATATATGACATGTCAGCTTCATGAAGGAAACTCCCCAAATTTAACAATAACCTGTTTCCCTCCTGTGACACTCTTGCTGTGGCTCCCTGAGCACTTCATGTAATACTTTAGAAGCGTTCTTACCGGGATCTGCTACTGCTGAGTCAGAGTTGGCTCCAGGGCTGAAGTTTGTTCTCTTACTTCTAGTCCATTGTCTTGTCATCAAGCTGCTTCAATTTCCCTAAATAAGTCAGACCAAAGGCTGGATATGAAACACAGCAATGTATTATCCAACGTAAGCCTGTTTTACTTTCCTTCCATCGAACTTTCAAGCATATAAGCAGTAGATGTCATGAAAATGCTATGTAGAGTGCTTGGTGAAGAAAGGGATTACTTTCATTCTAGAGTATTTTACAATTTTGTCGGATCTAACTGTCTAAATCAGAAACTCTTAGGTACTTTAGAATTCATCTCAATGTATTGTATAGTGCTTAAAAAAATCACAGAAATCGCCGGGCGTGGTGGCGCATGCTTGTAATCCCAGCATTCGGGAGGCTGAGACCAGAGGATCCGAGTTCGCGGCCAGCCTCAGCTACCTAGTGAGGCACTCTGCAACCTAGTGAGACTTGGTTTCAAAATAAAGAATAAAAAATAGGGCTGGGGGTGTAGCTCGGAGGTAGAATGCCCCTGAGTTCAATCCCCAGTACCGAAAAAAAAAAAAAAAAAAAAATCACAGAAATCACAAGTGAACTTGGGCAGTTTGTTTCCAAAACTGATTTTGAGCATTTCATTGTACCCAAGGTGAATAGTGCCATATACTGGGACCCGAAGCAGGAGTTAGCCAGGTCTCCTTGAACACATCCCCACCTGGGCTTTTGGTAGCACATGCTTTTAACTATTTAAAATAGTTACCATGCCTGACCTGGAGGCCTTTGCAAAGTCCATAAAGTTAATTATACCTTGAGACACACCCTCTCTTCTGCTGCTTAAGCCCTGTGTCAATTTTACAATGTCCTTTTGTTAACAAAATCAATATGCTACAGTACAGTATTTTAGTAATGTGTAATTCATTTTGAGCAGACGTTTCTAAAGTAAGATAATAGAAATAAGTACATAGTTGTTAAGGAGTCCAGGCCTTTTGTGGTTATTGTATAGCCAGGATAGGAAGGCTTTGTGAACTTGGTACATTTTTGCATACTTTGGATTGGTGCTTTCTGATTATTGTACTAAATTATTTGAATCCTCTGCCCTTATATCACTTGATTCTTGGAGTTTGCACTGTCAATTGGGTTCCATGACAGACCCCAAATTTTTTGTAAATATTTAAAAAGTTAGCAAATGATAATCATAGCTAATAATACCTATTTATTTGTATGCTAGGTATTACTTTAAGAAACTCCAGCAAGCTAATGAAGTAGAGACTTATATTATTCTCGTTTACACATGAGGAAACTGAAGCTAGGAAAGGTTACCCAGAATCATATACTGCAAGTAGTAGAATAAACTAGAAAGAAAGGAGAAAGAGGTTGTGAGTGGTAAAAAATATGATAGCTGATTAGCTGCCTGTTATATTTAGGTATTATGTTAGGTAGTAGAGAAAGATATACAAGACTCAGGTCCAGACTTCATGGGAATTACTTTGGTCATGGATTGTCATGATATAAATATAAATAAATAATGGTGCAGTACATTTTATAAAACATTTTATAAAACAGGTAGATGTGCAAAATCTGTAAAAAATAGGCTAGAGGACGGAATTGGACTTGTGAGGTAGACAGAAATGAAGAGATATTTCACAGGGTAGATGGCTTTTGCTTGAAGATGACCAGAAAGCACTTGGAGAGTAGAGGCTGTGTGTGTTCAGCTTTGTATCTCCAGATCCCTAGCATGGTGCCTAGCACGTCTTGAGAGCTCAGTGTATTTTGTTTTGGTTGATAATGGCAGTCTGGCCAGCTGAATGAGGATGAGAGAAGAGTACAGTAGGGGATGGAGGCACCTGGCTAAAAGCACAGAGGCTGATAAGGGTGTACTGTGTTCTCCTGTGGTGTGTCACTGGTCCAGGAGACAAGGGGGAACGTGACCAGTTGCTACATAACTCCTTTAATTAGGCCAAACCCCCAACTAGAAATATATTCTACTCCCAACATCCTCACTACTATAGTAATTTCTGTTTGTATCGCAAAGTCCTGATGTTGTACCTTCCTCCTCTACGCTTTTGCTGCAACTGCCACGTGCACCAGTCTCTTCTCTCCTTCCTCTGTAGTCATGGTTCTTTGTGTCTGCCACTCTTGTACCATTGAATAACATGTTCCTTGGCTTACTTTGATTACTGTGTTGTTATTTAATGTTGCCTGTATTCTCTGATTTTTGGAGTACAGAGCACCTTAGGTTTCATATGCCAACTTTGTCATTGATAAAGAAGGAAATAAATCCCACAGAGATGAACAGAAGTGAATAAGCATGGGCGCGGTTAATGACAGGGCCAGGACCAGGTCCCCGCTACCTCCTCTCACTCTCCTGAAGTCAGTGATGAATGTGTGCTGGGAGGACCTGGGGGTCACACTCACCGGGGCCCAGCTAGCTGGCTGGAAGCATTTGCAAATGAAGGAGTGAATATCACTGTGGCTCTCTGAGTAAGATAAAGATGATATGGTTCCCAGACTAAGTAATCTAGGGATTAAACGCATAGAGAGTAAAGCTACAGTTGTTAGATGCATCCCTTCAGAAAGAGTATCAGAAGAGCAACTACTGGGCAGATTGTCTTGTTAAAACTGTTTCACTAGGAATACTGAGAAAGGTGGGTGTTGGAGTTATTGTTTTACTTACAACTCCTCTTGACAAACAGTTACCACCAGCAATTTCCTCAGAGGAGGTGAAGCTTCTGACTTCATTCTTCAGTGGGTAGAGGAGTTAGGTATTATATTACTCCAGAATGTAAACAATCATGAATTATACATGATTTATTACACAGAAAACAACAGAGCAGACCCTTGCTGTTTGTAATAACATTCACGATTACATTGATTTCTGCAGCAGTGACCCGGAAGATCCGTGGCACGTAGTAATTTGTCATGTGAATCAGGTGTGCTTTGAAGCACCTGTGCAGAAGCAGATCACTCACCTGGTGACATAGCCAGTTGCCCCATTGTTGTTAGCTCATTGTCATACACTAGGAAACCATGAACTGGTCTTTCCTGATGAAGAAAGAAAGCCAGCTTCTATGGCTGGTAATGGGAGTGAAGAAGAATAACAAGGTCCTAGAAAGTGGCAGTTCTTTACCAGAAAACGGAAATCTGGGACAAATTAAAAAACAGTTACGCTTGAATTTGGCAGTAGATTGAGTCGCTGAAATGCATGTATGAAACCAAGAAGAGTAATTTCTGGAAATATTTTAGTGAGCACACTGGCCAGGGTAAAATTGCGCTTTCTGGAGCAGTTGTAATCTGTTCACGTGGTACACCACTTAAAGCGTTTGCAAAGACCTCAGGACTTCTCTTGTGGAAATCTGAGGCTGCTGAATTGCTATCCCTTTTTTCTAGGAGGCCCAGTATTGACGCGTAGACTGACAGCCTTTTTGATACAACTATAAGTCTTGAAGGTCAGTGGAGAGGTCTCAGATCTCTTGTTTAAGGCTTTAGGATCAGATAAATTTTTAGTATGTGTCAGTAGTCACTTGTATAAAATGTTGGGTGTGGGTGATGGGCTTCTATTAGCCTCCTAGGAGGAAACATTTTGAAATATATCAATAGTGAAAAACTGAAGCAGAACCAGGAATTGGGACAGTAGTGAGCCTAGAAGATCCTGGCGCTCTGACACAGGGCAGAAAGGCAGAAAAGGTGTTTTTTGTTGTTTGTTTGCTTGTTTTTTAATCCATTGGTAAAAGATAATTAGAGTAGAAATTCACATATTGCCAGTTGACTGAGCTCCCACTATCACCCCACACACACTTGTTCGCATCTGCCCTCCTATGAGGCTTCATCATTTTGTTACGTGGAGAGCTTTCCTTTCGGCGGTAATTTTTTTTCTATTATTAATTATAACAAGGACAAAAGGATAATCTTCACGTCGACCCTGAATTTTAAAGAGTGGCTTTTCTGAGGATGAGAATAGCTGTAACCTGAAGACAGGGAAATAGTGGGGAAAGGAAAAAGAGAAAATGAGGGAGAAAGAGAGGACTGGCTCCGTCTTCCTCAGTTGCTGTGCCAGAGATCCGCACCATCCTCACAAAACTAGGCAAGTAGAAGCATACGCTCAGCACCAGGACAGTCTTCCAGCCTTCGCCAGAAGACTTGTCCACAGACTTTAGGCCCTCCACAAACCCAAGAGCAGAACAAGAGTGGAGCAGCACCATGTGAACTGTAAACATGATGGTGCTTTGCAGACAGGAGGGCTTTCAGAGGTGGGATCCACATCAAGCAGATAGCCAGCTTCCTTATGAGGCATTATATCAGCTTCAATGCTGAGGGACTGTCCAGTCTTACCAGCTCCTCTGCTTTTAGATTCCACTTTAGTCTGCCTGGGCTTCTTGTTCTGGAGAACTGGGGAAATTGCCAGATGTCTTCCTGGGGACTAGATAGTTACAGAGAAGTCCCTGTGGTATGGAGGCCACAGGATGTTCCTCACTGAAGCTCTTTCCTCTGGAGCCCTGATCCCCAAGGCCGCTGGAATGCAGACAGATTGCCTGTGTGATCCATCTCAGCAGGCCTTCCAGTCCTCCCCTTCCTAACACATGTGTTCACCATGTCTCACAGGTGTGGGTGGGCAGCCTGTCAGCACCTGGCTGGTGGACAGCACCACAGTCATTTCTGGCCAGAAGTTGCTCTTCTGACCTTCCTTAGCCACTGCACTTACACACAGGGCTATTTTTGTTTTGGTTCAGTTTGTATATTTAGCTGATTTCATGATTAAAAAAAAAAAAAGGCTTTGTAATCAAGTCATTTTCTAAAAGCTAGATACTAAGCAATTTATTATTTAAGAGATTTGAGCCGGGCTTGATGGTGTACACTTGTGATCCCAGTACTTGGGAGGCTGAGACAGAAGGATTGCAGGTTCGCAGCCAGCCTCGCAGCTACTTAGTAAGATCCTCCACAACTTAGTGAGATCCTGTTTCAAAATAAAGAATAGAAAATAGGGCTGGGGGTGTAGCTCAGAGGTAGAATAACTATCAGGAACAGATGCTGACTAACAGATCAAAGGAGAAGGAGGTTGGGGTGATGACTGTGTGTCTTGGTAGACCCAGTGCAGGACCCCGCCAAGCCTGGCTTCTGGCTATTAATTGAGTGACTCTGGAGTATGTCCTCGGGTTTGTCTAAGGTTTAAGCCACTGTTTTCTTCTTGCATAGCTAAGAGTTTCTGACCACTCATACTTCTTTTTTTTTTTTTTTTTTTTGCGGTACTGGGGATTGAACTCAGGGGCATTCTACCTCCGAGCTACACCTCCAACCCTATTTTTTATTCTTTATTTTGAAACCGGGTCGCGCTAAGTTGTGGAGTGCCTCACTAGGTAGCTGAGGCTGACCTCGAACCCGGATCCCTCCCGAATGCTGGGATACTTCTCCTTTGACAAGTATATCCTATAGTAGAATCATCCCCACATTTTTATGTAAGAACAAGCATAATGATTTCTATATTCTGTTTTAATTAAATCTTTGTCTCCATCTCATCTTTTTTATATCTTAATTGTAGGAGGGATTAGATTGATTTGTTAAAAATTCTGAGTTACAGGATATTTCAAAAGAAGCCTAGACTTTCTGCTTAAAGTTCATATATATGGAAAATCTAAGCTTGCTGATAACTCAGTTCTCTGTATGTCATTGTTTTTTATTAAAACACCCCATTATAATGTCTCTTACATGGTAGTTGGTTATTAAATATTTGTGCAGTTAATTACAGGATAAGAATCTTGGAGGTACTTTTAACAAGTGCAGAGCTCTGGTAAGAAGCACACATGTTGCTTATTTGAGGGTTTCTCAAGTGATTCTTCAGAATGTTTTATTTACTTTCACTCTTCAAAAGGCAGAATGCTTCTGTTTTTCACACAGTTCCTTTTCATAGGAGATGTGTGGCCAGGGTTTCTAGTCGCTGTATCCATGTGTCCATTCTCCTTGCATAGATATAAATTTTAGCTAGGAGATATGGCCACCCAGATCACATGGGTATATGTCCATGTGATGTAATCCTGGCACAAATAATAGTACACCTTTTCACATCATGCCTCTTGAATTATGCTTTCCCCTTCCACTTGCCACACTAGTTCGAAAACTAGATGGACCAAGGCCACACACTAAGGATTGAGGAGCAAAAAATAAAAGGAACTTACTTAGGTCCCTAGCAACTTTGTGGAGCCTAGTTTCCATATCATATGTAAGGTTAAATTTCACGACACTGTCATTTCAGATTAACACAAATTCCCAATTATTGAAATAGGAATTCGTGAGAGCTGGTTCACTGTACATTGTTTTGTCCTCTTAAAATCTGTTATTTATTTGGTGAGACTTATTTGTGGATCATGATGTCCTTTGACATGGTTGAAAATGGAAGAGAATCCTGGAACATCGGAGCAGCACCGACCCTGCATTCACTGTATCAGCAGCTGTGACCTCTTCTTTTCCCTGGAAGTTTCAGGGTGGAGATGTTGGGCTCCATGCACACTGCTGTTCAGTGTAGAAAAGGATGAGGTTGGATCGGGCCTCTGTTGTTCAGTCCATTAAGTGTTTTGCTGTTTAATTCATAGAGTCAGCTCTACTCTGTAGCTATGGAAAAGTCAGGCAGACAAGATAGAGGAAAGCATGTTTTCCTAGAAGAGGAGAGAGGGTGGTGGAACTTACAAGAAACTAAAGTTTTCAAGCAGATTAAGTCTACTACAGCTACTTTCAAAGCATGGTATATGGACAGCAGTATCAGGAACCTGTGAATTTGTTAGAAATGCTCAACTCAGCCGGGCGTGGTGGCGCACGCTTGTAATCCCAGCATTCGGGAGGCTGAGACCGGAGGATCCGGGTTCACGGCCAGCCTCAGCTACCTAGTGAGGCACTCCGCAACTTAGTGAGACTCAGTTTCAAAATAAAGAATAAAAAATAGGGCTGGGGGTATAGCTTGGAGGTAGAATGCCCCTGAGTTCAATCCCCAGTACCGCCAAAAAAAAAAAACAAAAAAAAAAGAAATGCTCAACTCCAGGCCTCACTGTAGAACAACTACATCAGCACCTCTGGGGATGAGATTCGGCGATCAGTGCTTCAGAAAGTAGTTATCTGTCATGTTTGGATTTGAAAATCTGTGGTCCTAAGAATGTTGGAAAGCCTAACAGAGGTAGTTATAATGAGTGTGTCCTGATTAGAGTCCTGGGTATAGAAAAACTCTGGATGGAGGTAAAGGACCAGGTGAGGAATGAGCAGGGAAGCCTGCTGGGATTCTTGTGATGCTCCTAAGAGAAGTGTAGATTCTGTTTGGTACCAGGGGCATATCTGGCTTTATCTTCCAGTCTAGGCACATCACATCAGCTAAATGTGCAAAAGGTCCCTCATACAACTCCAGGGAGAAACTATGATTCTTAAATCACTAGTGTTTTTGAAGTGGGAAAGGGTGCTGTAAACCCATGCTAACAGCAATGAATAGGTGGACTCTTTCCACCTACCTCTCAGTTGGGAAGCCTAAAGGCAGAGCCCCACCTCACCCTGGAGGACAGCTTTGAGCCAGGAACCAAGCCCTTTAATGGCTACAAAGGAAAAAAAAAGTACAATTTCCATGTAAGGGCTACCAAGAATATAAGTGCCCATTTAATAAATTATTTTTTGAAATGCCTTTTCCATTTTGGTAGTTGAAGTTTGAAAATTGTTTGGAGTACTATAATTATCATTTCTGGGAAAAAATACACATTGCAGTATTTTTGTTTTTGCTACAGGTCAAGTTGTAGTTCAGGGTGGAAAGTAAACATGTCCCTTTGCTCAGCTGCAGCTTGCATATTTGTAGTCTCCGGGTGCCCTCTTGGCGGTCGTGGTGGACCAGGGTTTACGCAGTGGGTACACAAAGGACACAAAGAAGGTATAGAAACTTGGGGCCCTTTCAGGGGCTGCCCCAGTGCAAGTCGGGCTGGAGCTCGTGCTGGAGCCCAAGCAATGGTCTATACGGGTAGAGAGGCTTCGGAGAAAGTTGTGAGGAGGGAATGAGGCTGATCTCCAGGGTCCCTGATCCTTTCTGGGGAGGGGGGAATGGAAACCCTTTCTAGGGAGAGCCCTAGTAGTTTAGGTATAAATATAGGGAGGCCTGCCTTTCTTTGTCTTTAGAGGTACTCATTATCACTGGATGCCATCTTGTCAGTTTGACGTATAAGCCGAGCCCATCAGCACATCTAGAATGTAGAAGAAGCTGGTGAAGACTCTCTGGGAATTCTACCTGTATAAGGTTCCTTCTCTCCAGGTGCAGTAGAGACAGTTCTCTCGAAAAGCTTACCTGCCTGCTTCTCTCCCTCCTTCCCTCCCCCTACTTCCTTCCCTCCCTCCCCCCTCTCTCCCCCTCTCTCCTTCTTTGTCTGCTTCTTCTGCTGCTGCTTTTTATTGGTACTGGAGATTGAATCCAGCACTATTCTACCTCTGAATTGGAACCCAGCCCTATTCTATCTTTTATGTTGAAATAGGGTCTCACTGAGTTGCTGAGACTGGCCTTGAACCTGTGATTCTCATCTCTCAACCTCCCAAGTACTGAGATTATAGGGGTGTGGGACTGTGTATATGTTTAAGTTATTAATAAAGTAATGAAAGCTGACAGAACCAGCATTGAGTAAACTTTTATTTTGCTAAACTGACAGCATCGGGTATGCTACACTGTGTGTGTGGGGGGGATATGCACCTGTGTGTGGGGGTCTGTGTTTCATAATCAACTCTACCTTTATCAGTAATAGCAAATGTTAATGATCACACCTGTATTCTGGGACATCTTGTTAGTCATTAGGTTTAAAACAACTAAGGAGAAGGAATGAGGGACTAAGAGTACTATGTGTGTGTGTGTACACACGCATACATATAAAATAACCTTTTTCAATTTCAGTTTTATACAAGTACTTATATAATATAAAAGGATATAAGTTCTTTCACTCTTCAAAACAGTCTTGTAAAATACATTTTAGGTACTAACACCTGAGTATACTGAGGCTTCATGAAATTAGGTGATTAGGTAAAGATCACAAAGGATTGTAAGTAGTGTGTATACATGCACACAGACACTGAGGTTGGCCTGACTCAAGGCCTAGACCCTTTCTAGTAATTAATGATTATAACTATGAAGGTAATGTCAAGAGCTGCTGTTGAGCATTTAGATGTGGCTGGCATAGGTTTTTTTGCAACATGTAAATCTTGCTTAACTCTTAAAACAACCCTGAGGAAACTCCAGTCCAGAAAGGGCAAGAAACTTGCCCAAGCTCACATAGTTAGTTGTAGAAAAGGCATAATTTGAACATAGTTTTTCCTGGCTCATCAACCTTTGCAATAAACCCATGACTATACTGATGCCCATGTAAAGAAGGTTAAAAGTAGCTAAGAAGTAATCTCTGTTAAATGTCAAATAAGTGGTTCAAACAAGTAGATTTTCTTCAGCAAAATGAGAAAAGAAAATGAGGAAGAGGCAGAGAAATACAAATGGCCAAAATATTTTTCCAAACATCTATTTATAATTTTAGCCACATGGTTGTCTTCAGCTTGTGCAAATCCTCCTGAGAGCTACCAGTTGAACAGTTAAATAGCCTATGGTTCTTTTTTGCTGCTGTCATCAGCAGGGACAGAATAGCAACTGAATGTTCTGCGTTCCTTACCTGTCCTTTAGTCACGTTGTTCTACGCCCTCTCTATTCTTGAGGTGTCATTTTAATTGCATAAATATAGCCACTTTTAGGAACCTCTGGATATTTCATATCAATACATAATATTCTTTAGAGTCCTTCTAAAGGCTATTGAAATCCATCTATCACTTCTGGGACTCAAGGATTTCTTGGCAGTATTACTGATAATACCCTGGGTTTGCTGTTCTTTGTTTCTGTTAAAATCACAGAATGTCACACTATCTTCTGAACTACTAAACTCTAGAGAGCTGGCAGATCCTGGAGTTTTGAAGGAATGTGATTGGCTAAGGTTTTTTTTGTTTGTTTGTTTTTTGTCGTCTTTGAATGAATTAGGGGCCCAGCATCTTTGGAACCTGATTGAGTAGGAAGTGCTATTGAACCTGGCTGGTGAAGGCACACACATTGGTGACTCCTCGTTTTACAGATGAGGAACACTAGACCCTTCATTCTCAAATATTTAAAATATGACCTTTTGTGTACTTTTTCAAATCAGCATCATCATTACACAAAGGAAGAACTAGGGTGCAGCATCTATTTCTCAATGAAGGAAAAATTGAAGCCTGGAAGGCAACCCACCCAAAGTCACAGGCTCCCTCTGCAGAAGTGAGGTTTTGTTTGTGTTCTATAATAGATGTAGCCTTCCGTTAAACACCACCCTGGGGAGTTCTTCATTTCTAATGTTTATGCTGCTGTGACATTTTCAAGCTGTTAGGAAGCATCTTCCTAAGATGCTGCTTGGCTGACACTACAAATTTGGTTCATTTAAATTTTCCTTATTGGTAATTTTTCCTATTCCCTAATCATTTTGATTCGGGGGGGGGGGGGCTAGTGTTGATGGCAAAAGGGAATGAGGTAATCAGAGTTTACTAGGTAACAGTCATTTTGAAACCAATCTTAGTTCTTCTACATTTATCTAAACCATCCCTCAGCCTTATTTTATTGCCAGTTTTTTTTGTTGTTGTTGTTAAAATCATTGTTACATTTTGAAATTTATTGTGTGTGTGTGTGTGTATAGGTATGCTATATATGTGGTATGTGTATGTATGCACGTGTATATGTATGGTAGAATTTTAATTGTTTGAATGGAAATTCTAGCTTAGAATAAACTGAATATATTTCTCTTGTGTGAATTATCCGATGATTAAATAAAATGTCTCTGAGCCGGGCGTGGTGGCGCACGCTTGTAATCACAGCATTCGGGAGGCTGAGACCAGAGGATCCAGGTTCGCGGCCAGCCTCAGCTACTTAGTAAGGCCCTCCGCAACTTAGTGAGACCCTGTTTCAAAATAAAGAATAAAAAACAGGGCTGGGGGTATAGCTTGGAGGTAGAATGCCCCTGAGTTCAATCCCCAGTACTGCAAAAAAAAAAAAAAAAAAATGTCTCTGGACTCAAAATTCTAGAAAGCATTTGTAAATCATGCTTTTAAAGTCAGTGGGACGTATCCTGAGTACACCTAGAACCTAACTACTCCCTGCTTCCTCCACCTAACAATCTATCATCAGAGGCAAATCTCAGATTTTTTCTCTTTACCCAGGTTACCTCTGACCTTCTGGGGGAAGATTCCAGGGAAGGCTGATTGAATCAGATTTCCTAAGAAATTAAAGCAACTTTGAATTCCTTGGGAGTGTAGAGGATGGGGTGGGGATGGGGGCTAGAGGTCACTACTTCAGCTTCACTCAGAGTCACCTGAGAGACTTTAAAACTACTGATACAGCGAGTCACTTCCATTAATTCTGAATTACTTGACCTGGGTTATACTCTGAGCTTCTGGATTTTTAGTTTCCTAGGCTGAGAATCATTATTCTAGCAGGAAGGTTCTCAAGCTATATATTTGAATCACTGGGAGGGTTTTTCAAACACAGATTGCTGAGCCTCACTCTCAGAGTTTCTGATTCTGTAGTCTGATGTAGGGCCTTAGAATTTGCATTTCTAGCAAATTTCTAGGAGATGCTCATACTGTTGGTCCAAGGATCCCTGTTTGAGACCTACAACCCCAGAATAGCTTGTCTCAAACTTTACCATGCATATTGCTAAAATGCATATTCTGACTCAGTAGATCTACCCATGGGTCTGATTGTATGAATTTCCAACAAGCTGAGGTGATGCCAAGGCTGCTGGCTGAGGAGCACACTTAGAGTAGCAAAACTCTAAAGCCTCAATATCAACCCAATTCAGTAAAGCCCTAGGTATGGAAAAGATGTGTTGCTCGGAAGATCCTGGATGTGCTGTGGGGCTGAGTTGGTATAGCTTGGCTCTCTTGGTGGCAGGCACAGACCTGGAGGGGTCAGTGCTCCTTTGTGGCTTGATCACCCCTGTTTGCCAGGATGTTTGAACATGCTACTCGCCAAGCTCCGTTTAATCAGTAGTGAACTTCCTTGTAAAGATTCTCAGCTTGCTTGAAGGAGCAGCGTGGTGTTTATCAATCTGAATGGTGCAATAGAATCACCCAGGGAGCTATTGAAATAAACACTAATGTCCAGGCTCTTGCCTCTGCATTCTGATTTAATTGGTTCGAGGTAGTAATCAGAAATGGTGTTTCTTAAAACCTTTGAAAGTGATTTTTATGCACAGTTAGTGTTGAATTAAAGTGTCATATACTGCAGTGTTACAGATCATTTATAATTTTTTTCCTTTCTATTTGGATAAATTATATTCTTCTGTGATGCATACAAGCTTTATTTTGGTAATCGAAAGCAATTTATTATGACATCTTTAACAAACCACCAAGAAGAGGCTCCACACAGGTTCTGTTGCCATTAAGTACTAAATTCAGAGTAAAAGAAAAGTGCTGGGAAAGTACAGTGGGTGTTTCTGAAGGAGCTGAAATCTGAAATATTTTTGGGACTGTATCAACAAGCCTAATTTTCCCCCTTGGGGTTATGATTGTGCAGAACAAGTCTTCACGGCGAAGCTTGCCAAAAAAGGTTATGATAAAATCATGGAATGTGAATGAAAAGAATTCGCAGTGTAACTTTAAAGGAGTCAGTCTCTAAATTTAAAAATGTAAGGATGACATATGTATTGCATTTGTAATAGAAGTTTTGAGAACAAAATAATGCCGAATCCAGGAAAGCTCCTCATTTTGTAGCATGTGGTGTCCCTGAGACCAAGGAGCAAATGAAATAGACACCAATAAAGTGCCAAGAACTCACCAAAGACTGGGAACCTCTTTATCTGTGCAAATTAATTTTATATTCTATATTAGAGCAAAAATGTCGCCATTGACTAAACATACAAATTCCAGACAAGCAGACTAGGAAAGTGGAAACTCCTTTTGCTTTTGGCTGAATGGACAACTGGGAAAATCATGGACTTTGGCAGCACTGCCACTCCTTTGTGACCTTGGTCAAGTGTCTTTGTATCTCTGGGGCAGCCTCCCCATCTGTCAAGTAGAGATGAAGATGTAATCTCTTCTTCACCCGGGAGTACAGAGGTGCGTGAGAATGAGCACAGGCAGGCCTCCCTCACAGGAAGCACCCAATTAGGAGAGATGTCTTTCATTTCTCCAGCATGCCTATGAGAACTGAATCCTTAATAAGAAGCATTGTCCATCAGAATATTTTCATTGTGAGTTTTTATTACTATTTGCTACCTGTTAATTATCCTAGTTTAGATTTCTTCTTAGTAATTCTGAAGTATGTGTTTCTACTTGAAGAGTAGGCTCTCTTTGGCCTTAAAGCCTTTTTTCTTGCTGTTCCCTGTGTTGGGAACCTTCTCTCCCTGTCACTTGCATGCTTTCTCCTTTCTTTCATTTACCCACCTATTCAGATGCCTTGGCCTCAGAAGGCCCCCTGACTCACCTGGCTAGTGCAGTGCACCCACATCACTGAGGGTGCCTCGAAGCCTTTGCCACCACCTGGCATTATGCGCTGTCCTCTGTGCCGTCTCCCCCAGAATTGTAAATGCAAGAAGGCAAGGACTTTGTTTCATCCTCACTCTAAGCCCTACACCTAGAACCTTTGGCACAAGGAAATCATTCAGTTAATCTTTGTCAGATGAATGAGTGAAAGAAAGATTGAGAGGACTTCATAGATTGCCCTTTAGGTGATACCATAATATTTGTCTTCCTATCCCGCCAAGTGGCCAGGTGCTCCTGAGATACCTTGGGCCATGGTGACCCCAAGATGCACGTGCACCACAATGAGGTGTGGGGAAAACTGGCCTCCCAGGCTCTTCCCGGGTGGCTTTGTGTTCTCCCTGTTAAATTCTGTGATAGCAAATCTAATCCAGATTTTGGGATCCCTTAAATTCTCTCCTTAGTAGTTGGGACTCCCAAGGATTGTCGTAGAATGGTTGAGTGTAACGTGTGCATGTGTGCGCCCTGGCAACCTGTGTGTGTGTGTGTGTGTGAGAGAGAGAGAGACAGACAGAGAGGAGGCATGAGGATAGACTTTGGAGAAGGACAAAATGCCCAGCCATTGATTTTGCAGTCTATTATTTTAAGTGACCATTTCAAGAGATTTTGAAATACAAGGAAGGTTTTGGTGTCAGATGTGTGGGACTCTACAAAATTTAAATAGCAATAACAAGAATCTGGCAATGTAATTATCGTCTCATTTTTCCTCTTCCCATCTAGTAGCTTTTCATTTGCCTTTTATCTAAACCTGTGTTTGAGCAGAAAACTCTCAATCTATTTATTGCTTGTTAGATCATGATTGTACTTCTTCTGTTGACATATGGACCTGGAAAAGGCCTAGAAATAACCGCGATCCAGTCACACAGTTTCAAGTGACTAGGATTGATTGAAACTTTCCATTATTATTGTAAAGTGGCCTTATACTGGGTGACTCTTTATCAGTATTTTAAAGGCTAAGCTCTTAAGGAAATAATATTAATATGGTGAAATCAGCTCATTTTCTTTAAATTTACTTCGGTTTCAAGTCATATTGTCACTTTAGTCTTTCTATACTGGGGTATGGTTTTTTGTTTTGTTTTTTAAGATGCCAGTTGCAGTGTTGCCAGGGCAACCAGACATAAAGGCTTGTTAATTAAGTATTATATATATAGATTTGTTAGACACCATAGCTAGAATCTGGAGAGAAGCCACCAGGCATGGTGGCACAGGCTTCTAATCCCAGTGCTTGGGAGGCTGAGACAGGAGGATTGCAGGTTCCAGGCCAGCCTCAGCTCCTTAGGCCCTTCACAACTTAGTAAGACCCTGCTTCAAAATAAAGAAGAAAAAGTAGGGCTGGGTGTGTGTGTGTGTGTGTGTGTGTGTGTGTGTGTGTGTGTGTGTGTGTGTATATATATATACATACATACATACATATATATATATATATCACATACTTACATAAATACATATACTTAAAGTTTATGCCTGCTAGTTATGAAGTTAACAACACAGCCTTGGAAAACTCAAGTGGAAAGTATTAAAAATATGAGAATCTTGTGGCTCATAGAAGATTTATGCAGATCTCTCAGAAATCAGATAAAAATTACAAGGTATAGGTCATTCAAATATCATAATTAAGAAGCTTAATTTATAATATACAATTTTGTATACAATACATAGAGGATACTTTTTCTCCTCAAATACCTATGTATTTAAAAATTGACCACTAGGCTATAGTACACACACATACATGCACCAAAAAATGAAAAGCTTAGGTAGCAAAAGTAGAAAAATGTGCAGCATACATTCACTGAAAGCAAGTCAGTAAAACTATAAATAGCGAAAGGAAAGCTCCTCAGAATCTACCTCTTCATAGTTGAATTTTAGTTTATCTAGAAGTAAGTCACATTGAAAGCACTGCATATCAATAATTAGAATTTACATAATCAGAGCAGTATTTGACAAAAGTATTAAAATCATAATTTAAAGTATTTGCATTTTTAAGAAAAAAGAAATATAATTGAACTAAGCATTAATGTTAAAAGGCTACAGGAAAACTAGCAAAATAATCTAAAGGCAAAGAAGACCTTAAAATACTTAAGCAAATCAGTGAAACACACACAAAGTAATAAGCTTGGTCAGTGAGGTCTGAAATGAATATGAAATTCTAGGTGAATTATAGATTTTCTACTAAAATAAGTGTAAGATGATTTTAAGAAAGGACATCTGAATCATCTAATAACCAAAGAAAAGATATACCCTTTCCCCCTTTCAGAAATATACCCCGTTCAGATAGTGTCACAGATGGGTTGTATGAAAATATGAAAGGATAGATAATTCTATTTTTTAAAAGTGTTTTACAGCAGAGAAAGCAGTAGAATGCTAAACAGCTCGTTGAAAGAGTTGGTGTAACTGAAACTAAGACTGAATAAGGCCAGCAGGAGAGAGAAACAGAACACTAACAACTAATATTACTCGAATTTATAAATTTAAAAATCTTAAAATGTTAGGAAGTAAAACCAGCAGGATCTTAGAAACAAGGTCTGTTCTAAGAACTTGAGAATGATTTAACATCTACTAATTAATTATATTAATGAATAAAGAGAAAGCCAGTGTGATCTTGAGGCAAGTTTAAAAGGCATTTAATAAGACACAGCCTTCATTTTTATCATTCTTTCCCTCTAACTACCCTGTCCCACCTGTATTGCCAAAGCAGCTCTTAAGTAAATAAATCTGGAGCCTCGAACCGAAAGACACACTTGAAGAGGCCACAATGTCGGGAGCGTTAAAGAGACCATGAAGAGTGGAATAACTAGCAAGAGCTAATGGTTGGGTTTTAATGGAAACGTGCTTAATTGAAGCATATGTCTGAAAAGTCTGATTATACATATCAAATATTTGTAGAATAAGAATGCGGTAGAATGTGATTCAGAGTAAGTTAATTACAGCAAATTACCGAGAGTAGGAATTAAGTGCTATTTGCAATTAAAGTCACAGAGCTTTTCTTAATTATAAAACAATGTGTTTGTGTTTGCCAGATAAGCAGTCAGTCTGCTGAATGTGCTCTACAAACTCCAACTTAATCAATCCCTAGAGTCAACACGCACCTTCTCTTCCTCCTCAGTGCTTTGATTTATTCTGCCCCGAAGTAATGGGAATCTGAGAGTGGAATTCCTCTGTACTGAGTTGCTTTCTTTTCTCAAGGCACTTCCTTGAGGATATAATATGAAAGGAGGAGAGATGGATCCTCTAACACTAGAATAACGTCTGTTCGGCTTGTGTAGAGTGTAGACTCTGCATGTCCCACGAGTCAGGCAACATGACATAAGGCTGGGTAAGAGGGAGCCAAGGAGCCAGCCAAGCTGGGTAGCTTTAACAGAAACCACGGTTCTGACAAGAAGGAAGCTGAGCCTGGAGAAATCAACTATGGAGAAAGAAGGGCAAGTCTAAGGTTGAACACCAACACCACCTGTGATTCTGAAACAGGAAGGCATGTTATTCTAGAGGATCATAAATGGAGCTATATGGGCCAAGGTTCCAGTCATCACAGCACCCTTTACTGTCGGCATCATCTTGGGCAGTTAACTTGACATTTCTGAACCTCAATTTCATAATCTGTAGAACGGAGCAAATAACTCTCTGTATGGGATTATTATGGCATTAGCATGTGGCATGTTTGTTAATGAATTCTCTTCTCAGAACAGAGGCTATTTTACTGTCCATTTTGCTCTAAACTGCTTACTGGATATTGGCATGTTGACAGTGGCCAGAAGAGAGAGCACAGTTCTGCAGTTGAGTGTTGCAGGTGACTGGAGCTCTAGGTACAGTGCAGTAGCATTCTGTCCAACAGGAAAATTAGAGGTCATGAGTTACATGGCACAGGGCAGGTAACATTGTCATGGGACAGCACGATGTCTCTCGTGGGTTCTTGGCTTCCATGGTGAAAAGAATTTCAACATGCGCCATATAGGGACAAAGGCAGTAGTTTTATTTTAAGGAAAGGCACAGGTACACAGGGGAAAGGGCACAGGTCACCTCAGGAGTCTCCAGGATTGCAGTTGGGAAAGTGTGCGTGGCAGGGAGTGATGGCAGGTAGAGAGGGGCCAGCACATGGTCTCTCCTCCTTTTTATATCACACCTGGAGAGGGGCTGGCTTTTGGGGGTTTAGGGCGTAGAAATCAGGAACCTGGGGCAGTATGGGATATTGGTCCCCCACCCTTGGGGTTAAAAAAAATGGGGAAAAAAAAACTCAGGTAGTACTATCAGGAGTGGAGACAGGAAGTCTGGGATATAGGGTCTTTCTTATAATAAGTGTGAGGGGCTTTCTTTTGAGAGGCAAATGAAGCTCTTAAAAAATCACCTCAGGGACTCCCAAAATGGAGTCAGCCCATTGTGAATAGGCTTTGCTTTTTAGGATGAGCAAGCTCTGTTGAAACAAAGCCATTTTTCTTTCCTTCCTAATCAGTCTCCTTTCTGCCTAAATTTTTATTCCTTCTATTCTACCTGATCAACATGACTACTCAGTCTAACCACCTCATTTTATCTCGGCCTCCAACACACTTCCTACCCAGCTATGGTAAATGGCACATATGTCTGACTTCTTTCATATTCTTTATCTTCAAATGGCTTTCCAATTTCCTTCCAGCCATGCTCTTCCCGACAGCTCTGCTGTTGCTCAGGATCCCCAAGTCCTGCTATTCTAAGAAGGAACCCAGTTTTCTGAATTTCCCCCCTTCCTCCTTACATAACCAAAGCTCTAATTTTTCTCATAGTAAAAATTTCAGTCTTTTAAAACAGTGTAAGGGGCCCTAGATGACCAGGTCCCTCTGTTGCCCTTCTAAGCTGCTTTCAGCCACTCTGGCCTCCTCCCTGTGCCTGAGACATGGACATGGGTAGCTGTTCCCTCTGCTGGGTGTTCTTCCCCACTTTCTGTGGCTCACCTCCTCATTCCTTCAAGTCTGTTCAGCTTTTAATCATGCCCATTCTGACCCAGTTATACCTGCCCCTCCTAAACCTCCAGTTCCCCTTCTCTGTTCTGCCCCCCCATCCAAGCATCTTTCATTTTTTTTTTTTTACTTCTATACAATTTGTTAATAATATTTACTGTTCCTTTTCTGTCACCCTTCACTGCCTTGTAAACTGTATGATGCCAGGGATCTTTTTTTTCCTCTTTATTGATGTATCTTAAACTGCTAGAACAGTTAGTGCACAGTAAATATTTTGAATAAATTTCCTAGAACTGTGTGTCTGAATGCTATCCTTTACTGTTGAAAGTAGACAAGGAGGAATTAGACAAGGAAGGTGGCCAGTGAAATGAAAGATACCACAAATCAGGCTAGAAAATGATAAGAGGAGTGAGGCAAGCTTGGCTTCAAGAAGGAGATTTACATTTGTGATATGGTGAGCTGGAAGAGGAGGGGCCTGGATTCTTGCTTTAGTTTTATCACTGAGTTTAGGTAGGTCACTTGAGCTTTTTGCCTCAGGTCCTTTATCTACAGAATGAAGAGATAAAACTAGGTAAGCTGTTCTGTTCTGACTCTACTCTCTGTGATGCTGTCTCTGGATTTTCTTTTAGGAAAGGCGATTAGCACTTCCGGAACTGTGCTCCCATTCTACGCAGCATCAGTTTCACCCAACATCTTCGAGTTCCCCTCTGCAAAGGTCATAGGGTGCAATGATGTGCATTTAGTTTATTTCAGTCTTTTCAAGGGCCTTATGTTGAAAATGTTTCTTAAAAACTTAAACCAAAAAACTGAGCTATGGACTTGGGCTCAAGAAACCAGGGCTTTGCTAACCAAACCTAAAATTGTTGGGTAATTTTTCACATCTCTAAAATTGAGGTGCCTTATAGGTCAGCAGATAAAACTGGAGAAGGGAGAATGAGGTACACTGGATAAATCTCTGCTAGAGACAGGCACATTCCAGCTGCCATCTAGAGGAATTACGTGGGAATTTGGCTGATTATCTATCTTGTTAAACTGCCACATCATAGAATTGTGTGATCTTAATAAGTTCATCTCATTGAAACTCCAGGTTGGGAGGTAGGGTTCTTCCCTGGTGATTATCATGCACATTGTCTCTAGTCCCTGAAGTGGCCATGATGCCCCTCTTTGGGTGTTTATACTCACACCGTCTTCAAAGAATAGTCCTTACAAGTCTTCTGAGTTCAAAGATGTGTCAGTAAGTCCATGACGGGGTCTAGTTCTCAGATTCTCCACGCCACAAGTGTTCCTTCCCTTTGCCTCTCTTCATTTTGGACCTTGCACTAGGCGTTGCAAGGTGATTATTCAACATGAGTGAGTAGGAGGTAGAGGAGAAGGGAACTTGTGGCTCCTATTTTGTTGTCGTGGGCAGATCTTGGGAGAGATTTTTATGGTCGGCTAAACAAGTATGAGAGTTTTCACCAGATTTCTTTCTCTGCCCTCCTCTTTGCTTAGTGAACAGTTCCTCAGGACTGTCTCTGCTTCTGACAAAAGTGCCCCACACTGCCCTGGGCATGAGCTAAATTCTTTCTCTCCCATTTAGAAGAGAAGCCAGATTGCTCCAAGGCCCGCTGTGAAGTCCAGTTCTCTCCACGTTGTCCTGAAGATTCCGTTCTGATCGAGGGCTATGCTCCTCCCGGGGAGTGCTGCCCCTTACCCAGCCGCTGCGTGTGTGACCCTGCGGGCTGTCTGCGCAAAGTCTGCCAGCCGGGATTCCTGAACATACTAGTGTCAAAAGCCTCAGGGAAGCCAGGAGAGTGCTGTGACCTCTATGAGTGCAAACCAGGTATGCAGGAGCTCTGTCTCGGCAGCCTCACCCCTTTGCATCTGAGGCTAGCAGATCCTCCTCCACTGCCTGGACTCTCCTTCCAACAGAGATGGGTGTTCTCCCCGAACGCCGTGAGTCCACCCCTTTGGGCTGATGGCAGCCTGACTTCTACTCAGAGAACCCGAGGGGTAATTCAGTGGTACAGGAATGCCTTCAGGGAGGGAGCATGTCTTGTCTCTCCTTTTTTTTTTCCCCCTTCAGTCTGTTTGGTAGGGGATGTGGGGTTAAGATTTATGGCACTGTGGCTATCACTGCCTCACCCCCCCTCCCCCATAAGGTCAGAGCCTTTATATGCAGGTATATCTGTCACTTTATTATATTTGAAAGCAGTCATCATACATAAAATAGTAAGATATTTTTAGATAAACACATACATCAAAATGCCAGAAGGAAACACCTAGCCCCAATTTCCCCCTTGGTAATTCTCTACCATCCATTGCCTTTGACCCTTTAGCATGTGCTGTCATCCCCAACAGCTGACTCACCTTTGCCAACATTGGATTTGTTGTCATGTCTCAGCTGATTCTTGCTTTATATCATTTCTAATGTTCTTGCTCTTGTAACAGCACTTCTAATGTGATCAGTGAAGACGTCTGGGTTGTAGTGATTCTCATTTGGCAAGTTTATAATGATTGGCTAGTGTTCTAGTTTGTTTATATTTGTTTGTTTTGTTTTATTTTTCCTGATAGGTAAATGCTTCAAGCAAAACGATCTCTCATTTATCTCTTGAACGGTTCTATCAGAAACACCTCTGGCTGACCATCAACTCTCCATGCAGCCACTGTTGATCTAACTTTCTGTCTTCATCTTAACTCTTAGATGTCTTGTCCCCACTTCTTACACATTCTTAAAACTTAGGAAATATAACACTTCTGTAGCATCAACGGATAGCAAGATGCCAGCGTTAGGGCTGGGTTTCGGGGAAGCAGGGAAGCTTTGGAAATTGGTCAGGAGCCAAGACTTCATTTGGGGACTCAACATGCAAGTAAATGTCACAGTAAATGGTGCCTCTCTGTTTACCCCTTCTAGTTTTCAGCGTGGACTGCAGCACTGTGGAGTGCCCCTCTGTTCAGCAGGCTGTGTGCCCCCTAGACAGCTACGAAACTCAAGTGCGGCTCACAGCGGACGGCTGCTGTACTCTGCCAGCAAGGTTAGTTTGCTATCAGTTCATCAAGTTCTTCTCTGTCTTGTATGTTAGCATCATGTAAGACACATTGGCAAGCATGCAGCTTGTTTTCCCTTGGGAAACCTAATACTTTGCTGTTTCTCTGGAGAAATCACTGAACTGTTACCATACCTTGGCATTTACATATGTCTGTCCTCAGATCAAAGCCAGGTGTCATCAGGTTAAGCCATTAATCCTCATAGATTCTTACTGTAAGGGTGCTTGTGCACTTTTGAGGGCTGGGAACTACACAGGCAAATCTGCCCTTCTGTATGTAGCAAGGGAAGACAGGCAATGAGATATCTGTCAATAGTAGGCATGCCCTTTGATTCTCTGCAGTGAATCTTGTAGGTATTTAAGCAGTACCCCCAGTGAGACAAAATGTTGCATCCTTCATAGAGTTACTCCCCAGGGACCCTTGACATGTGGAATCACACATCTACCCAGACCCTATTTCTTACTGAGGCAAGAGCTGTATGAGTTCCTATAATGTTTTCTGGATTAACAAGCACATCTCTTTGGTTTCATGATGGAAAGGACACTATCATTTACATTTTAATAGCAAGACATCCACTTAGCCCTATAGAACTAGGCTTCCCTGGGTCTTGTCCTTGACAATCCACAAAGCACCACATGGAGCTGGCCCTTAGTACTTTGCTTTGAAGGAGACTGCTGTGCCTGGAAATAGAATTTATAGTTTATTTCCCTCTACTCGTGACACCGTCCTTATTCTCTGCTATGACCTACCCTCATCTTCTGTAGGCCACTAAGTCACCATTGTGATAGTCATCTCATTTCTTCCAGCTTTTGCTCCACATGTAAGAGTTAAAACTGTACCTTCTTTAACACTAGTTCTAACCTTTATCTCCCAGTCCCAGTGCTAGGCACTGGGCACCTAGCTTTGTTGCATGAGTAGGTGTGGTTATAGAAACGGTTTGATAAGCTGGGAACATATGCTCATAGTTACGGTAAGTAACAGGGTTTTGTCTGTAATTGGAATAGACATCCACAATTTGTTTTGATAATTGCTTTTTTCTTTGTTCTCTGCTTAAATTACACTAGATCTTTGGGATTCCAGCCTTGGTCCTGTTAGAAACCTAGGGTTCTCTTAGACATGTCCTTTATATTTTATCATAAAACAGATACAAGACGGTTGTGAAGATGATGAGCTAAAGTGGAGCGGCAACCTTCTTACAACCTTAGAACAGGATAATCTATGCAAAGGTGCTTGGGAAGGGGTGAAGCGCTGTGCACACAGTAGGTGTTGCTGATCATTGTAGGGGAGAGTGGTGCATTACTAGTAGTTACAGATGCCCCTTCATTTCCTCATGAAAAGGAAGTGGTGCTTTATATTGGAAACCTAGTTACTCAAAGCTAAGCTAGTTTCTAACTGAGAAACCCGTGAGTGAAATAAAGGGACAGCTCTCAGGATCATAAATATAACCCAGCACTGTCTGTGCACAAGACATACAGGAGGGGGTCAGAATGGTAGAGGCTACAGGAAGGCATATTGAATCTTGGGTTAAGGAAAAAACTTTCTCACAGCTAGTGACGTGCAGGAATGAATTGGGCTACCTCCCAAGGCCAACCCAGCTCTCTGCCACTGGATGGGTTTCTTTCTATCTGAGTGGCCACCTGCCAAGAGTGCTCAGAGAAATGTTATGTTGGAAAAGAGATTAAACCAGATGCCATCCTTTTATCCCTAAGCTTCTGCAAGTCTAGGATGGTTATTTTTGTATTGATATACTTTTGATTTGGGCATTCAGCTGAAAAATGGTCCAAGTTTAAGTGTTCCTCTAATGACAAAATTGAAAATATGGAGAAGGAAGTCATTTAAGATCCCACTGTAAATTATTTGCAGAGAAAGGGTGAGTTCTCACAGTTCTCTGGTTTCCTGTATTTTAGATCGTCAGTGGCCAGTGCTCATCCCTAGCCCCTGCTCCACGTGCACCCTTTGTCCCCCTCTGCAGATCCCTCCCCAAGATTTCTCATGCCCTTGGCCTTTGCATCTGGATGGCCCTCTTCCTGGCTAGCCCTTCCCTTTCACCTGGGTACCACCTGCTCTTTCCGTCTGCAAACCCTAAGGATGGCCTGGCAGTCCCTCCTTACTCCCTTGTAATTCCCCCATATATCTCTTTAGCGTATCATGTTTATTATGCATTGAAGTCCCCGGGAGTTTTTTGGTCCCTCCTATTCTGTGTGATTCTCAAAGAGTATTTATAGCCTCTAGTACCTGGATATAATATGTCAACCTACATTTATTGATGAATGAATGAATGAATGAATGAATGAATGAATGAACAGGCCCTCTGTTAGCCAGGATGATTTAAATGTCAAAGAAGAAAAAACAAATATTATTCATTTCTTGTTAACTTCCTGTCATTAAGTAGTAATACTATTTCTTTTCTCATTTTAAAACCCTTGCACTTCCTCCTACCCCCTTCTGTAAGGTCCAGCACTCCTCAGTACTGCAGAAACCCTCCACCCCAAGCCTGACTCTCCCCTCGTATGGCATGAGTTGCCTTTATCTTAGCATTTCCCCTTTTCTCTTACCATTCATCCTGTGGGACTCCAATTAAATTCCATTTTATTCATGAGGTCTTTGTGCTTCTGTCAAAATATATCCCACCGACCCCCGGAATTCCCAACATAATCCATTTCCATACTGTCAGTTAATCATATATACTTCTTTGCACTATTATTTAATTGTTACACACATAAAGTCTTGTCTCATCAACTAAAGGATATTTCTAGAAGTCAGCAATTATATCCTTTTTTTCCTCCATGTAGGGATAAATATTCAATGAGTTTGTAAATGCGCAACACGCTTACGCTGTGACTAACCCTCTTCAGCCTAGTTTAGTATAAGAAAGTTTAATGTATACTAATAGTGGTAATATTTGTTTTGTTTTGTTTTTGTGTTAATGGGATTAGAACCCAGGGACATTCTATCTCCAAGCCAAGCTATACTTCCAACCTTTTTTTTTTAGTTGTTATTTTGAAACAAGGTCTATCTAGGTTGCTGAGAGTCTTGCTAGTTGCTGAGGCTGTCCTCAAACCTGTGATCTTCCTGTCTCAGCTTCCCAAGTACTGGTATTACAGGTTTGTGCCACAAAACTCAGCTAGTAGTAGTGTATTAAGAGAAAAAAAATGTATAACTTTATTCTCTCGGATAAGCCATAGCAAATGTTCCCTTTAAGGAAATGGTCTTTAGGCATAAAGAAGAGCATTACAGAATATATAAAATCCTATTATGACAGAATATATAAAATCCTATTATGATTATGTGACATTTACCTTTATATTTGTAGAGTATTGCAAAGAACTTACAGCCCTTTGAGAGCAAAGCTGATTACTGGAGAATTCAGGGAGGAAAGCTCTTTACATTTAAGCCAACTAAAGTAAACTGTCTGAAACTTTAACCATAGATATTTACTTTCAGTAAGAGTAAAATCCCCTTTTGTAAGGATTTATTATATTTTCACAGACTAGAAAAGGAGTTTGTGGGATACCCCTCCCCATCTTAGAGAATGAATTCCTCTCTCCTTCATCCCCACCTCCCTGGAGTTGCTATTCCCAGGGAGACTGTTTCGCCCGTGCAGGCTCCTAACTGCCTGTTTCTCTGTGAGCACTTGCTCCATCTGTGAGTCTTCTCTTGAGGTGTATGTTTTCAGTTCATTCATCCGTCATTCTCTGTCAGCCAGCATGATTGAGCAGACACCACTCTGTAGATGTTCTTCTCATGCACAGATATCTCTTTCCTCTTTTGCCCCTGACTAGTATTGATTTCCCTCCTGCCTGTGGCCTTTCTATGATTAGGTCCTTCCTTCTTCCCTGGTTTTTCTTCCTGGCTCCTCCTTCACTTTTGGCTCTTCTGTGTCTGTTCTGAACTTGATCCTGTTTAGATGTCATTCTCACATGTGATAGAACTAACTTTGTAACCATTATTAATTCAACCTGGCTTAGGTTTCCAGGCCTCCTCTCATGTCTTTGCATCCTTCCTGTTGGCACCAGGGCATGATGTCCAACTATAAACAGCTTGTCATACCTCTCAGGAAAGCGTGGGCTCTGTGTCTTCTACTGAGCCTGAACACCACTGCATGTAATGAAAAGGAAAACTGGGGCTGTCTGCAGGGTTTGTTACAACTTTGTGCAAGTGGTGTCTGCGGGTGTGTGCATGGTGCTTCTGCATGTACAAAGGCTGTCCCACAGAAGGGAATTTACAGTAGAGACACTTTTAAGTCATATACGTTGATACAAGCTCTGTCTTTGTAGGGAAGGAAAGTCAACTTTAAGCAACATTTAGGTAACCTTCACAGTCACAGCTTAAATGAGTAGTGTACCTAACCATCTACAAAGCGGTTCCACTTTTGTCATCCTTATCTTATCACTCTAACTCCATGACAAGTGTATAGATAAGAAAATGGATATTAAGAAAATAAGTTACTTGCACAAAATCCCCAGTGCTCCTTGGTATAGGGGATGGAGCAGGCCTTTCTTCACTCCCGGTTCCTTGAGAACCCTGTGCTCCTTCCACTGCAGTGTTTTTGTGCATGTGTGTGGTAATAGGGATAGGACCCAGGGGCATTCTACTTCCGAGCTACACCCCAGCTCTTTTTTTGTTTTGTTTTGAAGCAAGATCTCTCTAGGTTGCCTACATTGCTGAGGCTGGCCTCAAACCTGCAATCTTCCTGTCTCAGCCTCCCAAGTACTGGGATTACACCACCGTGCCCAGCTCCACTACAGTATTTTTTTTTTTTTTTTTGCGGTACTGGGGATTGAACTCAGAGGCATTCTACCTCCGAGCTACACCCCCAGCCCTATTTTTTTTTTTCTTTTTTTTGAAACCGAGTCTCACTAAGTTGCGGAGTGCCTCACTAGGTAGCTGAGGCTGGCCGCGAACCCAGATCCTCCGGTCTCAGCCTCCCGAATGCTGGGATTACAAGCGTGCGCCACCACGCCCGGCTCACTACAGTATTTTTAATAACAGTATTTCATTGTTGTCCTTAAAACCAGGATGTAAATGTGAATTTATGTC